>CAUYPK010093755.1:0-27788 GCA_963574355.1 Loris lydekkerianus | reverse complement strand
CAATTTCTTTGCTCAGCTTCTTATTGGAGGATCTATCCAACACTGCCAAAGGAGTGTTGAAATCTCTGACTGTTATGGAGCTGGAGGAAATCAAGTTGCTTAGGTCAGTTAGAGTTTCTCTTATAAACTGAGGTGCATTCTGGTTGGGTGCATAAATATTAATAATTGAAATCTCATCATATTGATTATTAACCTTAACAAATAAAAAGTGACCATTCTTATCCTTCCTTACTTTTGTTGGTTTAAAGCCTATTGTATCTCCAAACAGAATTGCAAAACCTGCTTTTTTTCTGATTATCATTTACCTGAAATATGGATGACCATCCTTTCACCCCGAATATTTATCTTTTAAGGTAAGATGTGATTCTTGTATGCAGCAAATATCTGGCCTGAGTTTTTGTATCCAGTCAGCCAACCTATGCTTCTTTAGAGGACAGTTTAAGCTGTTCACATTAATGGATAATATAGATAAGTCTGGTAAAATTTTGGGTATCAAGTTTTTCGAAAGTCCACTGGACATTTTTAATCCTTTTGCCACTGTAGAAGTTGACTTTGATCAAAAGTTTCTGAGTGAGTTTACTTTTGTGGTAGAGGATTGGGCTGGTCATTATGGAGAATAGGTCTGAGACTATCCTGAAGAGCTGGTTTGGTTATGGCAAATTTCTTCAACATGTGAATGTCATTAAAGTATTTAATTTCTCCATCATAAATGAAACTCAGTTTAGCTGGATACAGGATCTGGGGTTGAAAGTTATTTAATTTTAGGAGATTAAAAGTCAATGACCATCCCCTTCTAGCTTGAAAAGTTTCAGCAGAGAGATCTGCAGTCATTCTAATATTCTTCCCTTTGTAGGTAATGGATTTCTTACATCTGGCTGCTTTCAGAATTTTCTCCTTCATATTAACTTTAGTGAAGTTAATTATAATATGCCAGGGGGATGTTTTGTTCAGGTTGAGTATTGCTGGGGTTCTGAAACTGCTATCTGAATTTCAGAATCTCTTGGCATGTCTGGAAAATTCTCTTTCATAATTTCATGGAGAAGGGCCTCTTTGCCTTGCAAAGCCACATCATCACTTTCTGGGATTCCAATGAGGCAGATGTTAGCCTTCTTCAAATTATCCCAGAGTTCTCTGAGAGAATGATCTGTTTTTGCTCTCCATTTCTGTTCCTCTTTTAGACTTTGGGAGCGTTCAAAAGCTTTCTATTCAATGTCAGAATTCATTTCTTCTGCTTGCTCCACTCTGTGACTGAGGGATTCTACTGTATTTGTCAGATCTTTGAGGGCTGCAAATTCTTGCTTAAATGTGTCAAAATCTTTGGTGGTTTTGTCTTTAAATTTGTTGAATTCTTCAGACAACTTTTGAATTTCTTCTCGAATTTCTAATTCTAACTTTTGAATTGCTCTTCGAATTTCTAATTCCAAATTTTCCTCCATTCTATTAATCTTGTTTGCAATCCAAGAATTCGATTTCTGACATCTCGGCCAGCTGTTTCTGAATGGGATCTTTAGTTACACCTGCCATATCTTTCCTTGGGGAGGTTGATCTACTCTGGTTATTCATGATACCAGTTTTTGCCGCTGATTCTGCCCCATGATTATTTCACACTGTTTGACTTTTCCCCTGGAGCTTTGCCGGGGACCTGTACAGTGCTACGGCCTGAGAAACTGGGGACCTGTTTGGTGTGGTGGGGCTAAGTGGCTCTGTCTTGTTTTCATCTGGTCCCTGTCCGACCCTAGTGAAACAGTTACTCTGGGTTTAAGTCTCAGCTGTGGAGAAATACCTGCAATTAAGTCACCCCCACCCTCCACAGGCAACAATTGGAAAAGGAAAATCAAACCTTCCTACAACTAAACACCCAGGGCACCTCTTGGATAGTCTTCAGACGATTGGCTCAGTTCAAAAGGTCCAAATCAATTCTCTCAGTCAGCACCTGTCTCATGTGGAAGATTTTAAAAGGTCTCTGGCAACTAGATGACAGGGGTGATCTCAAATATGACTTGCTCTGGTGCTCCGTGAGGTCAGGAGGACCCACCCAGCAAATAGATTAGTCTGGCAAGGTTGGTGCCTCCTTCCCCACCTTGCACCTCTGTCATGCCCAGTCACTGATAACCCCGCAGCGCTGTGACCCAGTTGCCTCCAACGAGCAGATACTCCGGGGGTTTGTACCTGCCTAAATCACAAGGAAATCTATGTCTCTTCAGCCAGACTGCTGCTCTCTGCCTCTATCCAGCAGGGGGATATGAGACCTGACAACCTCGGGAGACTGGGTGTGTTCACTCAGTTCCAGCCCCGCCCCTGATTGATGTTACTGACAGAGCAGAACAACTTTGCGGGACTTTGTTTCTGTCTCTACTAAATTCCCCTGCAGAAGAGAACCTGTTTTGAGTTCACAGTACCTGTGCCTCAGGCCCTGTCTTTGCCTGTCCAGTCTAAGCTGTACTTTGTATTCACAGCACAGTTACCTGTCAGTTCCAGTTTCTGTCTGCCCTCCTTTGTTTAGGCTGATGATCGCCTGGGGGCTGGGTTTGTCTTAGGTTCAGTAAAGCGGTTCTCTGGGTCAGCCCCGCCCTGGAAGTCTGCTGGCACTGCGCGTACGTTTTCTAGTCCCTGTGCTTCACCCATGCCGGTACCACCTCAGGCAAACCCTTTACTCGTGGGGCCTGCATTTCCGTCCCAGATCTGTTTCACTGGTGGTTGCCACCTGAGAAAATGCCTCGCCTCCTTTGGTTGCCCAAAGAGACAGGATGTGTGACTCCAGAATATCCAGGGGTGAGCCTTATTGTTGCCAAAAATGGCTGCTGCTCTGCGCCTCAGGGCACCACCGCTCCGGCATGATTACCTCTCAGCCGACCGTCCTCTTCTCACTCCTGTGCCGCAGAGTCAGCACTGGCCAGCTGCAGTCCAGGCCCTGTCCACACCCCTCCAGAATTCACCCAAGAATCTGGACTCCTGGGGGACAGGCTTCCAGACCTCAGAGTAAGAGTGGAGGGGAGTTCTTGGAGCTCAGAATTGCAGGTAGAGAATATATACAGTTTTACACAGTTTTATGCCTGGCAGGAGAGCGCCATGGCATCCTAATAGGGAAAGTAGGTCCAGTTTATAGAGAGTCTCTCCTGTGGAGTATAATGGGAGGACTTTTGAACTCTGCTTGTTTGTTTATGAGGTACTCCAAGCTGTTCTCATGGGGGAGGGGACTCCCATCCACTTGGTGATGGATTTTGTACCTTTTGTTTGTATCCTTGGGGTCGCAGCTCGCCTCAGCAGGGTTGATGTGCGTTCTTCAACCTTCTCTCTTGGCACAGCTCTAATCCACCAGGTTACTTGCTAAATTTCTATCCTTTAACTCTCCTTCTGGATGGGAGCCTCTGTAGAAAGCTGGCTTTAGTCAGCCATCTTGTCTCCGACCTATTTAAATATTCTTATGTTAAAAAATAAAATTATCTAATTATATGTTGAAGTTGAATTCCTTAACTATTTCACCAAAATAACTACCTGATCATTGTATTTGAGCAAAGGCATATTCACAAATTAATATAGTTCTCACTCATTGGTGTAATAGGATTCACAGAAATGAGCTC
This sequence comes from Loris lydekkerianus, assembly GCA_963574355.1. Taxonomy (NCBI): domain Eukaryota; kingdom Metazoa; phylum Chordata; class Mammalia; order Primates; family Lorisidae; genus Loris; species Loris lydekkerianus. The sequence goes on along the minus strand of CAUYPK010093755.1, from coordinate 24,207 downwards.
GTTGCAACCTGCCCTTTTCACACTTGTACACTTTCTCATGCGAAGAATGTCCTGCATGTGTACATGGGTGATCCCAGAGAGATATAGAATCACCACTTCTATTCCTAACTCCAAATAGTAGGTATCCCTCAAAAAAGGATTCTCCAAATTTTTGTGAGCGTAAGTGCCTTTTGATTTGCCAAAGTGAAGACAGTGGAGGCTTTAAATCTAGGGAAAACTCTGAGCAATGATGACTGTGAATAAAAATGGGGAGAGGATGAAGTTCTAGGTTTTTTGCATATAAATTTCAGCAATGCTCAGCAATCACAGCTGGATCAGAGATGTACCAGCATATCCACCAGGTTGCTCTCCTACTACAAGATAAACATACTCTGTAGCTATCTGCTTTGGAGATTCAGACCTTTGGATTAGTATATGAATAAAGAAGTAAATTTCAATATGTATTTGAAAATTATGTATTAGCATTTCAATTTTTTAAAAATTTGTTATCCTCTTTCAAGAGTGTCTAAGTCATTTGCTAATTTGGGTTGGCTTTCTTTTTCTTACTAATTTGTAGAAGTTCTTTAATCTTTTATTAGATGTATACATTGCAAATATCTGCTCCTAATGTGTGGAGCAGATATTTGCTCTTAATGGAATCTTTTAACGAACATACATTCTCAATTTAATGATCTTTTCGTGGTTTGTGCTTTTTGTTTCCTATTTAGAAAATCTTTGTTTATCCCAAGATTACAAAATTATTCACTTATGCTGTCTTCAAAAAGTTTGATTGTTTTACTTTCACAGTTAAATTTGTAATTCATCTTAAATTCACTTTTTATATGGCATAAGATAGGGTTAAAATATCCTTTTCTCCTACCTGGGTATCTAACAGACGTAGTACCATAAGTACCATTCTCTCTTCTCTGTATTGTAGTGGAGGAGTTCAAATTAAGTGAGCCTACATGTTTTGGTCTGATTCTGGGCTCAGTTTGGTATGCTATTGTTCTGTCCATCCTTGTACCAACCTCACACTGTCTTAATTACTGCAACTTCATTGTAAATGTTCCTCTCTGCTCCTTTAAGTCATCCAATCAAACTTTTTGGTATTGCTTGCAGTGGTTCTCAACCTTCCTAATGCTGCGATGTATTTTCATTGTTAAAAGGGGTCATGACTCAAAGTTTGAGAACTGCTGGGCATTAGGGTGTCCCTAAACCCTTTGCAGTTTCATACAAATTTAACATTAGTTTGTCAACTTATTCACACATATACACATATGCATGACCTGCTTGGGTTTTAGTTGTGATTTTATTATATTTACATATAAATTGTGAGAGAATTACTATCATTAATTAGCAGAGAAATGAAAGCCATAGTAAGATGCGCAGGATGTGAAACAACTGGAATCCTGTTGCATGGCTAGTGTGGCACAAATTGATCTAATCACTGTGAAAAAATATTTTACATTACCCATCAAAGCTGACTTATGCTTATATTTTATTTTTATTTTATTTTTTCATCATAATAAGTTCTTTTTTTGTATTAAATCATAGCTGTGTACATTAATATGATCATGGGGCATCATACACTAGTTTCACAGACTGGTTGACACATTTACATCACTCTGGTTAGCATAGCCTTCCTGACAATATTTTACCTAGTGATTTCAGTCCAGTCTCTTCATGCTATCCCCTGTCCAGCACACCCTTCCTTCTCTTAGGTGTGGGACGCTTTCCTTCTGCAGTGCTGCGGTTTGGAGCACAAATTCTAGAGCCAGACTATTGAAGTTCACATGTCAGCCCCACTTTACTGTCTGTGTAACTCTGGGCGAGTTACTTAGCCTCACTGTTTTTCACATGGACAGAATGACTAGCTTGCCTCCCTATTATCATTTTCACCTGAAAACTGGGAGGAGCAGGTAGATGACATTTACCTATGTCACAGAGTCACTGTCCTTGGAGAACTTAGTAAACAGCCCATGTGCCTGGCAATTAGTAAGGATGCAAAAAATGTTGGTAATTATTATTATTTTTTAAGCATTTTAATCCTACTTATCCTTCAAAGCCTCCCTAGGTCAAATTGTACCTTCTACATGAAATTATTTTCCAGATGAAGGGGATGGACATATTCATTCTGACAGACATCTAGTTTCTCTCCCTCTCTCCCCACCCTTAACTTCAATCTTCTATTTTCACACATATACACTCAATATATTTAATTTTGATGCGGGGTTGTTCTGTTTGTCTTTGCAGCTCCAGATTGCAAGTGTTCCAAAGGTAGAAATCCCTGCTCATCTGTGTCCCACAGATCAGTGATTTATGACTGGTGTGTTGTGAGAGGATCTTAGGTGTGCCATAAAATTTTAAAAATCATTAATTAAATTATTTCTGAGAGAAGGAAAAAGCGCAGTAAGTATATTCTTTTTTTTTTACTCTTTTTTTTTTATCAAGTGTGTTAATGAGATTTTAAAAAGTTGAAAACAATGCAATAGGCTTTTGCTTGTCATGCTGCAGTTAACTGCTCAAGAGGTGTTAGTTACATTACATTGAATTGAATCAGGGAGGGAGACTGCTGGGTGTGTGTGATTAATGTGACTAGATGTGTTTGCTTTCCACGATGTTTATCATTTGAACTTCTCTTAAACAAATGATAAATCTCAAAAGTTTCTTCTTACTTTTCTTTCGGAGACAAAGTCTCATACTGTTGCCCAGACTAGAGTGCCATGGCATCAGCCTAACTCACAACAACCTCAAATTCCTGGATTCAAGCTATCCTCCTACCTCAGCCTCCTAAGTAGCTGTGACTAGGGGTGCCCACCATGATGCCTAACCAATTTTTTTCTATTTTTGGTAGAGACAGGGTCTCTCTGTTGCATGTGCTGGTCTTGAATCCCTGAGCTCCTGCCTTAGCCTCCCAGAGGGCTGGGATTACAGGTCTGAGCCACTGCACCCGGCCCTCTCAAAAGTTTCCTAATGATCCAATAGCAACACAATGAGCTACTGTACTAAGATTCAGGAAAGTGTCTTCAATGCCAGCATGTAAATACTTGGGCTGACTAGAATAATCTAGAATAGTCGGATATAATCTGCCTTTATGATAAAAATTTGAAGTGGATGGGGATTTTTCAGATATGGTTTTAAAAACAGTAACTGCCTTAAGGAATATTAAGATGTTTATATTTTCCCCATAGGAGAATTGGATTTTTATACGCTAAGGCTCAGTTTTGAGCCTGTAGATAGGAAGCTTTTGAATTTTTAATTCCAGAGTTCTTACTTACTCAGGTTGAAAATAAAGACCCAACTTCTGCCAAAGGTTTTTCTTTATTTTGCATTGAGTCTTATATTTCTCAGGCAACCACTTGTCAGGTCCTCAGACAAGTGTACAAATGGGGGCCCAATACATATTATGTACTTACATGTTTATAATATATATACATTAGGGAAACACACTGCTAATATAATAAAGTATGTTCTAGACTTCTACCTTTATTAAGACCTACCAGGCAGACTCAGATTTAGAATCCCCAGGCTCCTTGGAGTTCCTGACTGGTTTGTGGTGACATGGAGCTTCCCCTCTCTTCCGAGCCCTGACCTGGAGGGGCCTCGTGAGTAAGTACAAGCAGCCCAGTCCATACATCAAAATCCTACCCAGACTTACCATACCAGCTGCCCTTTGGGCTTGGAAGAGTGCATAGAGAAAGACAGTCCACCCTCCAGAAGACAGACACAGGACAAGGCTGCCCAGGCCCTGGCACTGGGAATTCTGGGGTCCCGAAGGGAAGAAAGTCTGTGGGCTCAGTGTGGGCCCCTCCCTTGCCTCATCAGAATAGGTGGGGTTCAAGACAACTATAGCAAGGTTTACAAAAATGCAGGGCAACCTCTTGCCCAAGTCCAGGGGTAGTACAGATGCTACCTGAAGGGCTCTTACTGGAACATTTTTATCTGAATATATTATATGTAAAAGTTCTTATTTATGAATGACTCATTGTCATTTCTCATCAATGATATTATATTACAAAACAAAATTCTTGTATTACTCTTTTGTCCTCAGTAATGAAAAGCCTTCAACTTTAAAGAATTTGCTGTAAAACAAAAAAAAAAGTTGGTACCAGAAAGCAAGCAATTTTACTTGCACATTTCCCCCACTATAATTCTGAAAGCCATATAGTTGGTGCCACTTATATCTCATTCAGGCAGATTCAGAATAAAAAGGGAAATGGATTTTCATTAAAATCATGGCATAATCAGCCATTGTGGTTGTGTGGAGCTCGGGTTGTCAGTGATGGAACTCCATCAAAAGCTCCCTTTCCTTGCAGCAGAGTTAAGTGTTCTACTCTTGCTCCTTAGCAACTTGGCTGTTAGAATATCAGTCTTACTTATTTTCCTATTTTGAGAAAAATAAAAGCTATCCTATATGATTCTAGACATCACTTCTGACAATTAAGGTCATGAACTCATTCTAGAAAAAGTGCTACGTAACTTCATTGCTGCATATCACTTCAGACAGCTTCAAAGTACTCCCCTTGGGAAGGTATGTACTGACCCCAGCACCTGGTCCACCCTTCAGAGCAAGTTTAGAACTCTTTTTCTGGAATGGCTATCAGAGCTGTTGTTGCATTACTCTTAATGTCCTGAATGTCATCAAAAAGTTTTCATTTTAATATTTCCTTTATCTTCAGGTAAAGAAAAAAGCAATTGGGGACCAGATCAGGTGAGCAGGGAGGGTTTTTCAATATAGTTATTTGTTTACTGGCTAAAAATTCCCTTGTAGACAGTGCTCTATGAGCTGGTGCATTGTAGTGATTCAAGAGCCATGAGTTGTTGGTGAAAAGTTCAGGTCATTTTCATCTACATTTTTTCACACAGCCTTTTCAGCACTGTTAGTGTCTTGGTGAGTGGTGTTCACTGTTATTGTTGGTTCTTTTTGTGTGCTGTCTCAAGAAAGTTGCATCACCAGTGAAAATATGGCCCAAAACATCATCTTGCCTCTCCAAAAAGTCTTGGCAAACTTCCACTGTCCTTTGCTTTTGTTCATCTGCGAGCTCCTTTGGGACCATTTCTAAACACAACTTTCTCATGCCAAAATTTTCATTTAAGATTTTCCTACCTCTTTCCCTATCAATGTTTACTTGGTCTGCTTCTCACAGTCAGCCAATGACTTTGACACATAATTTGATTAATTTTTGCAATGTTTTCATCAGTTCTGCTCATTACTGGCTACGCTAACCTCTTCTCATCAGTGACACTTTCTCTCCCCTCAGAAAAACATTTAATCCACTTGAACACTGCCATTTCCTTCATGGTGTTATCTCTGTAAACTTGGACTAACATGGCCCTGATTTCATTTCCACTCTTGCCAAGTTTAATATAAAATTTAATGTCTGTTCATTGCTCTAATTCAAGCTCCAACATTCTTGAGATGGCACATAAAAAGAACCAACAATAATAGTGAACACCACTCAGCAAGACACTGCCACACATTGTCATGAACACAGCTGTGAGACACTGATATACCAAGGCTATAAGACCTTACTGAGCTGTTTGTACAGTGCTGCCAATGTAAGCATACGGTGGCAAGTTTGCAAACTTAATTGTCAGACCTCATACCTCCAGTCCAGACAATGTGCTTAAACAACTCAAAAATAACATGGCAGTCAAACTCATTTCATTTTCATTTTAGCTCTTATTGTGTGACATGAACTTGGGGAACACTACAAACCCCCTACATTTGTAAAGATAAGTGGAACAATTTATATAAAAGAAGTTGGCACAAGGCCAAGAGGTTGAATAAACATTCAGTATCCTCTCCTTTTCCCTCCTTTCCTCTCTCCTGCACTTAACTCACATTTATAAATCATCACAGAAAGTCGATCAACAATCATAATTAGAATACATGGCCTTCATTCATTCAACATTTTTAAAATTCTGCATTATGACATGACACGTACAAAACCAAACTTCAGATTCACAAACACAAAAACCTCCTGAGAGTCAAAAGCATTTGGGAAACTTATCAAGGGGTGCACCTGATGGTTCAGAAGAACAAAGAAAACTCTTGTTACTAAATTGAGTCTTCATTTTCTAAGGATATAGCTGCATTCTGGTTAACCTAATTCTTTTTTGAGTACAACCGCTCTTTATAGAAATTACTTTTCACTAACCACTGCCAATCATATTGAAGTTATTGTGAAATAAAAAAAAAAATTCTTTTCAAAAACCCACAATTCAAATTATAACACGGGGCCCTACAAAGAGCTTATGAAAGCTCCTGAAGCAGCTGTTTCTTTTGGAGAACTGCCGGGAAGCAGTCTGCAAACAAGGACAGATTCCTGCCCGTCGTGGGCAGGCGCAGTGGAGGCTGAGGGTGCTGGGGCAGGGTAAGAAGCTGGCTGTGCCATTGTAGGAATTCAACTTTCCTGTTCCTAAATGTAAGTTCTGGGACTGGGTGAATAAATTGCCTTCCCTTGATTTGTGCTATCGCAATATTTTGAATTTGTATGTATATGTGTGTGTTTGTGTATTGAGATACCAAAATGTAAAGATTCACATGAAAAATGGAGCATGCACACACACTAACGTTTATGTATGTGTCTGTTTTTCTTCAGTCAATATTATGTACATATTCTAGGTTTATTCATATTATTGCATATAGCAGTATTATTCATACATTCTTATTGCTGTATTATATTGTGGTGTATGAATGTGCCATACTTAATTCATTACTCTGGTTTTTTATATATAAAATATTGTAGATTTTTTTTATATGTCAAAGACCTTCTAACTTCTTTACTATAGAAAATGACTCAAAGCTGTTTGTCACAGACATACCAATGCCACATTTAATGGAGTGGGGACATGCCAATTCCTTTTGTTTTCATCCACAAGTAACTCACTGAAACTTGGAATTGAAAAATGATTCTCCACTAAGCACTACAGTAGAAGCTCCAGGGATAAAAATCATTTTCTAAAAGTAATAGAAGTCCTGACCATTAGGAGCACACCAAGGTCACATTTGTAAGAACAAATATTTCTATGACGATATAAAAACAATTATAATGTCATCAGGGTTTCTGGGTTCTTTTAAATTCAGAGTAAATCTTGAGAACTCTGGGCTACTGAGATGGGACAACTGCTGTGAAACCGTAGTTCTTGATTACAAATTTAGAGAACACAGACAATGTCTACAGAATCAACCATGACAAAAGTAATGGCCCTTGTGAATTGAGAGAAAAATGTATTTTTTTCCCAATAAAATTAAGGAATTCAAGAAATGAAAGACTATGACAGTATAAATGCTTTGGTGAGCTAAACCAAAAAAAGGAAAATAAACATTATGTCTTAAATATACATACATAATTTTAAAAGGAAGATACCTGGTAAAGTGGTTACTAGAAGCAAATGGTAGGGTAAAGAAGAGGAAGCCACAGCCCTCACTTAGTCTCTGCTTCCTCCTAAAGGCCTCCTTTAGAATTGGTGCCTTTGCAGCCCCTTCTTAGCCCAGGCCTCCTCCAGCCCCTGGCCCCTCACTCTCTCTGCGGAAACACTGGCTCTGTCCTCCTCGCCATGCTGGGTTAGGTGCTGCGGCCCGCCCACCTGCCCCTGGACCACCTTTCCACTCCCACGCAGGCCTGCTGCTGCTGCTTCCATTTTCTCCACCTGGTTGTAGAACATGCAGTCCTAGGGACTCAGAAGACCTGCTTCAGCACCTTCTGCATTCTTGGGAGACTTGGTCCAACTCCCTCCCTTGGCAATGTACGCCATTTGACCTCCCTTGACTCTGGTTCTGCAGTCTTCTTTTATTTGTATTTAGACTTAATTTTTAAATTTGTTTTAGAGTCGGCAGTATAGAGAAGCACTTAACCAAAGGGTTTCTGAAGATAGACTTATTGGCTTTGAGTTCTGGCTCCAACATTTCCACAAGCTGTGAAACTTTGGAAAGTTACTTAATTTCTCTGTAACTCAATTTCCTCATCTATAAAAGTAGGGGGGTTCCCAATAAAATTAAGGAATTCAAGAAATTCAAGTTTCCTGCACACCCAGTCTGTACAGGTAACCTGGCTAGGGACTCAAGCCCAGCAGACCCATGGACTTTGTTTCCCTGTAGCGTGATGCTGGTGGTTAGTTTCTCCAGTGTGCTACTTCTGTTGGCCAGAATGCAACACAACCACAAAGATCCCTGTACCGGTCACTTAATAGACACTAGGTGGTTTATCTCTGCCAGTAAGGTTTTCCATAGAATGAGACAGGCATGAAACGCTGGCAAAGCGTCCCAAAATGGTGGGAAAGCTGTACATTCACCTCAAACTCACTTTTTCCACCACAGAATGAAATCTAATTCAAGCTACTGTCATGAGGAATAAATAAGTGAATGAATATAGAAGTACATGGAATACTGCCATAGACACAGTAAACACAGGAAATTATTAGTTTTTCTATTGGCATCAACAGTAGCTTTGGATATGAGATACTTTGCACACCACCTTCTGCCTCTGAGTTGGCTGGTTCAACCTCCTGCCATCTACCATCTCCGCACTGCGGAAGATCAAGGAGCCTTTCCAGGGGGCGGGAGGTGGGGGGTTGGGGTGTCAAATATCTATTCTTTCAGCCTCTTATTATAAAGATGAAACTTGTCTTGGTTCACACACAAACACTAAGGGATCAAATTAGCAAATAAAAAGATCTATGCTTACTTTTCATGATACCACAGATAAGCAAAAACAAGTCCTCAGGAAATTAGCATGCAGTCTGCAGGCAGCAGGTTGGACCCCTCTGTGACTAGACCAGCAGATCTTGAATTTTTTAATTGCCAACATGCTGCCTAGAGTGGGGGGAGGGAGGCAGGGAAGCAATACTGAGTACCTGTGATGTGGCAGGCCTGGGCTTGATGCACTCACACTCCCTTCCTCAAGCAATTGTCCTAAGAGTCCTAGGAAACAAGATGCAACTACTGGTTCTTTGATTTGATTGAAAACAAACCACCTGTAAAAAGACATCTTTGAGGTACCTGGGGGAAATGGAGTATCAATTTTAGAGGATACCAAGTGTTGGAAGATGTTAAAGAATGGTTTTTAGTTTTGATAAATGTGGTGATGTCATTATGGTTGCATGTATTTTAAAGCTTCTCTTTTTAGCCAGAGATCGGTAGTGAAGTAGTCACAGGTGAGGTTATTTGACCCCAGGGATGGAACCACTACTGTTCTATTCCACAGTAGCAGGTGGTGGGTAGATGAGACTGAAGGTGCTATTTTGGTCAGTCTGGAAGCAGTAAGATGGGAAAAGGCCATGTCATTCTTTCTGTATTTGCTGTATGTTTGAAAACTCCCCTAAATAAAAGTTTCTTTAAAAAAGGAATCTCACTTACAAATGAGAAAAATGAGGTCCCTATAGGTTAAGTAACTTACCCAAGGTCATGATGCCAGTATTGAAAGTTCTCTTGCATTCATGCCAAAGTGCATTCCTAAGAATGGCTATTCTAAGGTTTCTTTCTTTTCATAAAACGTCAGATATTAATCTGAGGGTACAAGTGATTAGGTTACAATGTTTGCATTTGTCAATTTGTCAAGTAAAGTCTTTGTTGTAGTCACCCCTTGTTCTCTAGGTCACTCCTTGCTCTCCGAAGTCAAAAGGTATTGATGGCTGTGCCTTGTGGTCCAGTGAGATCACTGGATGGCCTCTGCTTGTCAGATGGGGCTACTACTGCATGAGATCCACAATCACTTCTGATCAGGCAGGGTTGCAGGCTGTCTTCCCTGGATGGGAAGTACCCTTGTTTTAAATCTGTGCTTGAGCAGGGCTATGTGATGGGCTCCAAGGCTAGGTAAGGTCTCTGGGGTTGCTGTTTAGCTATACAAGGTGGGCAGGGCCAGAGGATATTTCCTAAGGATATGTGTGGATTTAGGCTTTTCTCTCAGGCTGGGGTTGGCTTAAGCAGAGCACCAAGGTTGGGTGGAGTCACCATTCTGCAGCTGAGGTTGGGCAGGGCCAGAGGCTGTATCCATGGGTATCACTATTAAATAGCAGTTGCCTCCTGGCTTGGGAAAGACTTAGGGTGAGCACCATAGCTTAGTCAAATCATGTCTCCACTGCTATGCAGGGCGAGATGCTCTCTTCTTCCATGTAATCCCTGACCTGCCCTTGTTTCCTGGTCTGGGGAAGACTAAATGTGACCATTGAATCTTAGTTGATCACCTCTTTCTCTCTAGGGATTGGTCCAGTCCAGATACTCCCTGTACAGGGAATTAGTGGCCTACAGTTGCCTCTCCATCTGGGGAAGATTTAATGAAAGCACCCACTCTGTACAGGAAACCTGGCTAGGGACTCAAGCCCAGCAGATCCAGGGACTTTGTTTCCTGTAGCGTGATGCTGGTGGTTAGTTTCTCCAGTGTGCTACTTCTGTTGGCCGGAATGCAACACAACCACAAAGATCCCTGTCCTGGTCACTTAATAGACCCTAGGTGGTTTATCTCTGCTGGTACTCCCAGTGTTTCCCATAGAACAAGACAGGCATGAAACTCCAGCAAAGCATCCCAGAATGGTGGAAAAGCTGTATATTCACCTCAAACTCACTTTTTCCACCACAGAAACCATGGATCTAGGGGAACTCTGTGTGCGGTGCTGTGTCAAGCTGGGGGAGGAGCAGCGTGGCCAAAGAGAACTCTTCCCCTTACTCTTCAACTGCAGCTTTTCTTGGTTGTGCAGTCCAAGGGGGTGTGTCAGCTTTACTGCAGAGTTCTGGAATATTTGGGGTGGTATTCTTGCCTGTGGATAGGTGCTGGTTGGATTTCTGTGGGGGCCAGTAAAGCCAGAGAGCTTCTATCCTGCCATCTTGCTGACACCATTCTTCACAATCTGAATTCGTAATTCCAGTGTCCTTGATTCCAACCCTTAATGTGGCCTCTGCACAGGTTTCTTCCCCCCTTTTGAAAATCTCCCACTGTAAAACCAGCTTCCAATGACCATTGCTTCTGCTTGCTTCCTTCCCTGCCAACACCTGCTGTTTATTCATCTCTTTTTTTTTGCAGTTTTTGGCCGGGGATGGGTTTGAACCCGCCACCTCTGGCATATGGGGCCAGTGCCCTACTCCTTTGAGCCACAGGCGCCGCCCTGTTTATTCATCTTTTAAGGACATATTTCCTCCCCCCACCACTCAAAACAACAGGTTTCTCAAAGGTGAAAACATAACCCAATTTCCTAATCGTCTGGACATTTCTCAGTTTTCATTCTGTTTAATATCTCTGCAGTTGCCTGACAATCTACTTTTGCTTGAAATTTTCTTTGCCTTCGCTTTTCCTGTCAGAGAGCTGTCTGGTTCTCCTCCCCTCTCTGACTGCTCCACTTTTATCTTCTCCTTTACCTGTTCATTACATGGACAGGTTTATTCAGATTCTTCTTTTGGTCTAGTCTTCCTTTGGCAATCCCCTCAACTGCTAATGCCTCAGCACTCACCTTGAAATGAATCCCACATCTCAATCCCAAATGCAGTCTTTCCCTGGAGGTCACAAAATCTTACAACAGTTTGAATGAAATCTCAGAAATCATTTAGTCAACCCCTTCACCCCACGTGTGAATCCTCTCTACCAAATAAAACAAGGGAACATATACTACCATGTTTTGTAAACTGTGTATCATAAGAATGTTAAATCTATCATTTCCTAGTCCTGCATTTCCAATTGCTTGCTGGACAACTCCACATAATTGTTATTCAAGCTCCTCAGCCTTAAAATACCCCAAATAGAATTTACCAACTTTCTCAGAAACTAGCTTCTTTTTCCTAACACTTCTATTTCTGTGTAGGGCACCATTATTATCTTAATCACAGGCTTAGGATTTGAGGATCATCTTAGACTCTTTCTAAGAGCATTTACTTTTTAGAGCAGTTGTAGGCTCACAGAGGAACTGAGCAGGAAATACAGAGTTCCCTCATATCTCTCCATACTCTCAGACAGCTTCCGCCACCATCAATATCCCACATTAGTGCGATATGTTTGCTACAAACATATGATCGACTATGGCACATCATTATCAACAGAAGTCCACAGTCTCCATTTGAGTTCATTCTCGGTCTTGTATATTCTAGGATTTGAGAAATGTATAATATACATATACACCATTTATCATATAGATGGTGTCCCTGGCCTGAAAATCCTCTGTGCTTGTTTATTCATCCCTTCTTCCCCCTAAACTTTTGGCAACTGCTGATCTTTTTACCCTCTCCACAGTTTCCCTTTTCTAGAATGTCACATAGGTGAGATCATATGCATTTAGCTTTTTCAGATTGCCTTCTTTCACTTAGCAATATGAATTTAAGATTCTTCCTTGTCTTTTGTGGCTTGATAGCTCATTTCTTATTAGGACCAAGTAACATTCCACTGTATTTGTTTGTATATCACAGTTTACTTATTCATTCACTTACTGAAGGACATCGTAATTGCATCCAAGTTTGGGCAATTATATATAAAGCTGCTATAAATATCTGTGTGCTGGCTTTAGACCCTTTAAAAAAATCCTCTGTGACCCTCACATTCAATAATAAAAATCTATATGATGTTCAGCTCTTAAAACACAAAATATGCTATATCCTTTGATGCATGCATTTTAATTTGATACTATTAATAGAAAGCATACTGAAGAACAGAAAGGGCTCATCCAAGGCCATGTAGCATGGAGATGGAAGAGGCAAGGACTGGAGTTCTTTAACTTTCTCTCTGGTCCCTCTAAGTTGTCAAGTCCGAATATTCTTTGTCTTGAACCCATCCACTGTCACCAGTATGGTTCACAAAGGACCTCTTATTTCTTGCATGAGTTCTTACAACACTCTCCCAGGTAGATACTCTTCTAGTCTATTACAGCCCCAGTTAACTTCACCCCCTCAAGGGCATCACACAGTGTCTAAGTAGATAACACCATCGTGTTCCTGACTGTGAAACCTTCAGTGTCTCTTTCTTTCCTATTGACTAAATCCCAAAATGTGTCACCCTGGCATTTGGAGCCCTCCAGTTTGGGTGGAGGGCTCCCCCTAGTCCCTGTACATTTTCTGGATCATAATTCATCACAGTAATACTTGCAGGCTTATCTGCCTTGCTTTTAAATCTTTGTGACTCTAAGCCTGGTGCCATGTGGACCCTGTCTTGCCACCATCAGCATGATGAAGGCGGTAAGCATGCGCCTTCCACATGCAGGTAGCACAGAGAGGGGGAGATGCTCAGACATGGTCCCGGCTACTCACTGCTTGCCACTGTAGTCACAAAAGGGTTTGGGAGAACAACAACAACAACAAAAGGCCACAAGTCACGTTCCCAGCATTCTGCAGTTGTGTCTGTGCATAAACTAAAAATAAAAAAAGGGAAAGGATCAAATTGCCACTAGAACTACTGACCCTTTTTTTATTGATTCATAGATAAAGAGGGTAGGGTTATAAGTCCACTGAAATATTATACAGGTATTTTTCCTAGGAGTTGTCCTAGTTATACAACAGTGCTGTTTTTTTTTTTTTTTCCCTTCTATTAATCTATATATATATAATAAAAAACAGATTTTTACCCAAAGAATGTTAGAAGAAATGCACTGCAATGAAAAAAAGGGCTTCAGAATTTCCTGAATCATAATTACTTGTTCCCCCAGCAGAACCAGCTTTGTGGGCAGGAGGCTTGGCTAGCAAGCAGAGATTAGGCTGGATTCCAGCACACATCTGCCCCTTGGCCTGGTGACCTGCTACAGGTTATACCAACTTTACCTGACCTCTACATTAACAATGTAATCTTGTTTACACAAAGATGCACATGCTTAAATTTCAGAACATAAATAAAATCAAGTTTTAGAATAAAAAGATCCATGTTAAATATAAAATACCATATAATTATCAAGAAAATAATTTTAGGTGTTTGTGGCTGATACCTTCCTAATTCTGTGGAATTGATTTAAAACTATTTTCTTCAAGTTTGAAAAAAAGACTTTAACCCAGTTATAACCGAAGAATATGGGGAAGGGGGAAAGGGTGGGGAGGGAGAGGGGAGGATGGGCGGAGGGAGGGTGATTGGTGGGATTACACCTGCGATGCATCTTACAAGGGTACATGTGAAACCTAGTAAATGTAGAATATAAATGTCTTAACACAATAACTAAGAAAATGCCAGGAAGGCTATGTTAACCAGTGTGATGAAAATATGTCAGATGGTCTATAAAACCAGTGTGTGGTGCCCCATGATCACATTAATGTACACAGCTATAATTTAATTAAAAAAAAAAAAGACTTTTAAAATTATCACTGCAATGCTTTGTAAGAGTCTTCTACTAAGACTATACTTAGTTTCTTTCTAGATAGAGAAAACCAACAATCAGATCTCTTACTTTAGTAAAAAGTTTATGGTAAGAAAATCCCAGAACAAGATATAGAGCTTAAAATGACTTCTTAATATATAGCTGTTTTCAGGATTAAAAGTAAGTACTAAATTTTCATTATCATTGCCATCACCTCTCCCACCCTCTACCACTAAATTCCTCAACATATGTTTAAGAATTAAACTGAGATTTAAATATCTGCCTTCTGGATATACATATGAAAATCTTTCCACATTTCCAAGTCTGGTAAAAGCAAATGTCTCTTTCACATGTCTTTAATGCTATCCAGCTCAAAAGGATTTCTGAACAGGTATTTAAATTGTAGAAGATTCCATTAGCAGGATTATTTTTTGGTCCTCCGAGGTACCCAGAAGGAAACTTTAAATATATAAATGCAAAGGTTGGCATTTCATGGTTAGGCTCTAAATTCAGTTTGTAAGTCAAAAATTAGCATACTTCTTGAATCACTCATGAAATACAATATGAATGGTTGGTTTGCACGCACTGTACCACCTGTCTGGAAATCTTACCACCTCCTTTAACTCTTAAATAGTTGGTGTTTCCTTAGAGTCTCAAATCTTCAGCTTTATCATCCACGAAGCACTCTCTTCTCAGTTCCTCAGCTATGGGAAATTTTTTTGAGGTTTGTTGGTTTTCACTTTATTTTGTTGAATGGGCCAATGGCAAGAAAAATCCTTAAAATTTTTCCTACATATATTTTGTAGTTTTCTCTCACTGTGTTAAGCTGGTCTGCTGCATTGTGTATGGTGCATTTTCACAGATTCTCTGGTTAGTGGGAATATTTAAAATATATTTTTCTCTTTTCCCCCCTGCCCGACTTCTCAGCAAGTAAGAGTTTTATTTGAGTGATTTATGTGCACATGTGACACAATTCCACAATCTAAGGTCAGGTAAAGTTGGTATAACCTGCAGCAGGTCACCAGGCCAAGGGGCAGATGTGTGCTGGAATCCAGCCTAA
This sequence comes from Loris lydekkerianus, assembly GCA_963574355.1. NCBI lineage: Eukaryota > Metazoa > Chordata > Mammalia > Primates > Lorisidae > Loris > Loris lydekkerianus. Next base: position 8,912 of record CAUYPK010093755.1, on the reverse strand, counting down.
TCTCTGCTAGCCAAGCCTCCTGCCCACAAAGCTGGTTCTGCTGGGGGAATTTTTTGAATTTTCTCAGAGGCACCTAAGTGCCCTGGCTCTAGAAAACACTGCTCCTTTGTTTGACCTGTTTATATAATGTCTTTTCTACTGCCAGGGTGCCTAGAGGTTATGGGCATTTTCACCTTGATTTTTCTAAACAGTCAAGAGAGCATGGCAAACCCTATGAACTATGGCTGACCACATAGTTCCTATGCCCTCAGCTCCGTCTGCCAATTACAGTAAGGCTAAAGCTACAGCATGTGCCATTTCATGATGTGTTTATTTCAGAAGCTCTTTGTGCTCTCATCTGTTTCATTTGGTTAGATTATAGAGTTGAATCCATGGAGGGCTGAGGAAAAGATCCTGGCCACACTAGACCCATTGTATTGGATGTGAAAATAAACAAACACCGTGATCAGACTTTGTCATGGGAAACCAGAGTTGGATGGTAGATAAAGTAATGAAAATAGATTTTATTTAGGACTATTGCAATAGAGGGAAAGAGGCATCAGTATAAAACTGGGCTTGATTCCCAATGCAGCATGGGCAAGTAAGAACACAGAGTCAAGAAGCAGACCAGGGATCAGTGGATGGAAAATTACTAGGAAAAACCCTCAGAGGGAAGGAGACCTGGCTCCAGGTGGGTCAGGGTGTTCAGACATCACCTGAGGATGGAGAGGACAAGAACCTGACCAGGCATCAAGGGTGGGGGTTTTGGGCTAAACCACTTGGCGGGATTCTTGCTAAAACTGGGCAATGCAGACACAAACAGAGAAATCCAAAATTTTAGTCCCAGTTGATGAAGAGCTCAGGGGAGCCTGAGTAGGGTTCAGTCAAGGAAGAAATCTTTGTTAATGGCATCAAACAGCTTTCTTGTCCTCTCTAACTTGGCTTTATCCTCCAACAAAGCATTGTTTTTTGGCCCTTGAACACTATTGAGTGTCCTCAGAAATCTAAGGGATCAGAAAGCAACAGAGGAAAAGAGGTACAGTCACTCAATCTGCCCCTCCACTTGGCTGTTAGGACCTTTTGTTCCTCTGGCTAACAATGGAGGTATATGGGTAATTCCTATAAACTAGAACACTAAACATATGGATTGAATCAGACGGACATCTGATAAAAGTTATAGATAATTCTACTTCAAAGATAGTTGTGTTTTCCATTCCCAAATGTTTTAATCATTTGGCCCATATGCCTGTCTCCCCAACACAGGAACAGATGTGTCTCAATGTTATAAGGAGAAGTCTAGTATGTGGGAATTAAGGTGTCAGTCATGCCCTATACCAAAGCCCCTCTGCCCATGGTGTCTCCCATCAGTGCTCCATACTCGTGAGAATCTGTGAATGGTATCAACTTTTGTGGCAGAGTGTAGAACTCAAAAGGGAAAATCTGAGACCTTAGCTGAGCTGCACAGCTTGCTAACTGCCCCCTGCACCACTGAACACAGGAGAATTTGCACTGTAACTCGTGCTCCCAGCCTCAGCTGGGACAACAGAAGGCTGGGACAACAGGTGCAAGAGTAACAATTGGGGGACCAGCACATGTGCAGAGACATTGGAGCCACTCTAAGAGGACAGGGGTGGTATGAAAGAAAGGCTTCTTTACACAGGCAAAAATGCTCTCTGGGGACGGGCCTCTGGTACACAATATGAACTCCCCTTTGCATTGGCGTTGGTTCTGCAGGCTGGTAGAATAACAGCTCTCTGTGAGCCTCAGATCTTTTAGCTTATGTTCCTCTTTCATGATTTTAGTTCCCCTGCCTCCATTTACAAAAAGAACATATGGACTTTGTTAGAGAGGCTGTTGTGGAATGTATAAGTGACAAAGGCAAAATATGGCATCCTCAAAAATGTCACATTATTGGCTTAATGGCCATGTACAGATGGGAGTAAGGTGATGCTTTTGGAAACTTTTTGTTTGGTTGTCTGATTTTGCCAGTTACGATTCATTTCTCAACCCAAAGGCAAAAATACCATTCAGTGACCAAGCAAGTTTAACAATTCCAGTAAGAAACAAATACTCGCAGCATATGGCATTTTTCTCATTCTAACACCCTCTTTTTCATTCTATATATCCCAACGATGAATGAACAAAAAGCTTATTTAGAAAAGTGGATTGGCTAAAATGTTAGAAAAAAATCACAATCTAGTTGAAAAAGTTTTGAATTACATTTTGAGCTTCCTTTCTCTAAGTATTTTTCCTTACATATCTTGTCCAAACTTTCCTGTATCACCTAAACGAAGGGTGACAAAAATGTTCTGAAAGAGCATTCTTGAACATGTTGTTCTACTCAAGTGATTATCAAAAAGATTTAGCAAAATTCATTTTCCCCAACCACGTTCCATCTAAATTTGCCACAGTCAGTGCAGTGAACTAAATTCTGCATTCTCACCTCACAGTGTAAGAATCTGAATCTTAGTAGATGCAGAACAGGAAGTATTTGTAGATAATTGAAAAACTGGTTTCAGTGACAGCAAGAAATCAACAGAAATGGCTAGATGGGAAGTTGGAAACACAGGCAAATGTCAGATCAGAGTCTTGTGTGTTAGGCTCAGAAGTTCGGATCTTGCAATAATAAGGGACATGAAACTGAAGATGCTTGAGCAGGGGGAGTAAAGAGCAAGGCCTGTCTGTTTCCCACGTGGCCACACACAGCTGTGATGAGCCATGGCTGCCACTCCATGCCCCAGGTTTGAAAGAACTTCCTTGTGGGGACTTTTCTAGGGGCCTGGTTGGTTGCTGTCCCCTGTTAAAGATGGGCAAAGCCAACCTCCTTCCTGTCAGCTGATCACCTGTCATTCCTCATCAGTGGGTTTGCCAACTGAAGTGAGAAGAGTGACAGAAAACTGAGCAGAAAAAAAGTCCCCAAACTGTATTGGATCCAGGTCATGGAGAAAGTCCCCTGACTCTGGAACCAGCTTGGTTCAGAGTGAATAGAACATGTTCATGTGTCATAATAAATGACGATCTTTTCTGGAATATATGACTTATAATTAGAATAAAGGCTCTTAAGTGTTATATAAACAAAAGAAAATAAAGTTTTTGAATAGGTTATGTTCAATGTTGTTCAAAATTTACACACACACACACACACACACACACACACACACACACACCCCTATACAGTGAAAAGCCTCAATGTGCTGTTGTTCTTCCTCCACCTCCCTCCCATCCTTTCTGTAGCAGGGACTGGGTAGCAGGTGTCTAAATCTGCTTCCTCCTCCTCTTGGCACACAGTTAAGACTACAATTCCCAGCCTCCCCTGCAATTAGATATGCATCCACCTTCTTGTTTCCTATCTGCTGTCTGATTCAATGCATTAGATATGCTTCCTTCCTCTGCTTTCCTGTCTCCTGTCCGTTTAGATGCATTGGCTGTGCAGCCTCTCTCTGTTTTCCTCTCTTTTTCTTGACAACCTTAGAAGCCATATAATAAGGAAGGTGAGGCCTGTATCAGACTTGGCCCCTGCACGACTATGGCAGAGACCTCCCCCCCACACCTGCTGTATGGATTGTATGAAGACATTCTAATTTATTTAACCAGTCTCTTACTCATGGATATTTGAATTAAACACCGATTTTCAATCTTCCTTGTACCAGCATTCTTAGAGATCATTAGACAGTTAATGAGCTGGGGATACTTTTTTCCCAATCCTGCTTGATCAAGATGTATATCTGTGCAGAGTAAATGTGAGAGGAATTTAAAGCTAGCATACAGCTGGTGATGGATTTCAGGGCTGAGGGTGCTCTGCTACTGAGGGGAAGACTACTGCAATCTCATTCTGCCCATCACACACCCAGGATTGGGGCGGGCTGGAATCATACGACTCCTCTGTAGAATTAATCATATTAGTGTGTAGAGCACTAGAACAACTGCTCAATTCAGATGTTACTGATGTCATGTGCAAAAAAGGCTGATGGGTTCGCATTTGGCCATCGTTAAGAGGTAGTGGCTAAAATTAGTCAGGATCCTTGGTGATTAATCTTTGACATGTGTGGCCACAAATGTGGCCACAAATGGTGTCCAGTCACTTAGCCAGTTACTTCTTATGGATCCTTCTGAAGGACTAGAGCACGTCTCATAAACCATTTCCTCAATCACTTAACTAGAGTGCTTGCTGTTGCCAACAGCCTGACAGTTTAAAAAAGAGTAAAAGCCTGTTCCCCACTGGAAATTTTGGAATTTTGCCACAATCATTACAGATAGTGCTCTTAGTAAATTCAAGCTTTATGACTCCTTAGTATGAGATGTACTGTCCATAGAAAACACTAAAAAACAAAGAAAAGAAAGCATCAACGCTGTGCACACTATGTTCTTTAATATCCTTTAAAAAAATTAAATATTGATTATGACGTTGCAGTTTATTTTCAAGCAAGAAAGTGTTGGTGCTGGAATTGTGGTAAAAATGGAGTGCTTCTTACATTTAAGGCACTATAAAATGTCCAAAGGTAATCCTGACACCTTGCTTTATTTCATACGTCTCAGTGAAAGTAAAATTTAAAATAAAAAAATAAACCTTGCTAGTAAAACCCATGTGCTAAAAGGTGGGCAGTTATTTGTTGGGCTTTCTTTGCTACAATGAGTTAATTTAGGAATGGGTCAGAAATCAACAATCAAAAATAACATTTACCCAGACCAACATCATTTATTACAATGTGCTATCATCATTAACAATGATTTGTGTTCTCAGCTCTCAGGAAGCATTTGATTCTAAGAATGGGTGGCCTAGATATTTTCACAGCTATTCTCACAGTCACCCAAGATCTAGCTGCATTTTAATGAAGAAACTGACTATATATAACTTGTGAACACACTGATATTCCCTGAGATAAAAGGTTCTACAGAAACCACAGAATGCACTTATTTCCTGGGGGGGGGAGGGGGGAAGAAAGCATTTTCCTTGGGTTTTACACTGGTTATTTAGTATGCCATTTTCTTCATAATTTATAGAAACAGGCTCTATTATAAACCAATTCCAAGCAACTTCCACACCATCCCTACTGGTATAGCCTATATTTTTCTGAAGTACCACGGGAAAGATCACAATACAAACCAGACATTTTCTTTCACAAACTCAGGATTGGGCATATCAGACTTATGGTCAAACAACCTCTCTGCTTCTCTGCCCTCTCAGCCCTTGTTCAATTTATGGACAACTTTGACCAGAATACCCTTTAACACTTTATATACTACTTTATTTAATAATACGGAATATGCTAAATTTCTTATTAAAGCTGTAGTGACAGAAAGTTGAAAAAGATTGCCCTTAATATTATTAAATCAACACAGAACTAGATCTCAACATCAACTTATTTGGACAGGAGAAACTACTTGTTATACCTCAGTAGACCAGCCAAAGATAAAACCTTTACAAATTATGGCATCAAATATCAAATAGATCAATTGTTCAATAGAGTAAAAAGGCAACATACCTAACTGGTGGAAACATTTGAAGCCATATATCAAATTATGGAATACTCTCTAGACTATATAAAGAACTCCTACAACTGGGTGGCACCTGTGACTCAAGGAGTAGGGTGCTGGCCCCATATTCGGGGAATGGTGGGTTCAAGTCCAGCCCTGGCCAAAACTGTAAAAAAAAAAAACAAAAAACAAAAAAACTCCTACAACTCAATGACAAAAACGAAACCCAATTTAAAAATGTGCAAAGGACCTAAATAGACATTTCTCCAAAGATACATACAAATGACCAATAAGCAGGTAAAAAGGTACTCAATATCACTAAACACTAGAGAAATGCAAACGAAAACCACAACATATCACCTCACATTCACTAGGATGGCTACTATCCAGAAAAAAAATCCAGAATATAACAAATGTTGTCAAGAATGTGCAGAAATTAATTTGTGCACTGTTGGTGGTAATGTAAATTTGTGTGTGTTATTTTGGAACACTATGTGACAATTCCAAAAAATAAAAAATATAATTATCACATGATCCAACACTCATCCCACTCTGGGTATACATGCAAATGTATTGAATGCAGAACACGGAAGAGATATTTGCAAACCCATGTTTGCTGCAGCAGTATTCACAATACTCAAGATATGAAATAAACCTAAGTGTCCATCAATAGATGACTGTATAAAGAAAAGGTATATAAATACAATGGAATATTATCCAGTCTTTAAAAGGAAGGAAATTATATCATGTGTTACAAAATGAAATAACCTTGAGGATATTATATTAAATGAAATAAGCTAGTTATGAAATGACACATACTCTATGAGTCCACTTATCATACAGTGATATTTATGAGATATTTAAAGTAGTTGAATTTATGGAAAGTAGAAGGGTGGTTGCCAGAGGCTGGAGGGAGGGAAGAATGGGGAGTGGTTCAATGGGTATAGAATTTCAGTTTTGCAAAATAAAAAAGTTCTAGAGATCTGTTGCACGAAGACATGAATACACTTCACACTACTAAAATGTATAATTAAAAATGGTTAAGAGGATAAGTTTTATGTTATGTTTTTTACCACAATTAAAAATATTTCTGAAAAAACAGCCATATCAGCCAGTTTAAGAAACCACCACAGCTGTGAAAATTCCATTAGAACCCTGTGCCTCTCACCCAGAAATAAATCCACACATTCACAGTCAATTAATCTTTGAGAAAGCTGCCAACAGAGGAAGGGTAGTCCCTTCAATAAATGGTGTTCGGAAAACTGAACATCTACAAGCAGAAAAGTGAAATTGGCCCTTTTCTCACACCACTGAAAAAAATCAATTCAAAATTTGAAACTGTTAAACTACTAGAAGAAAATATAGGGGAAAGCTCTATGACTTTTGTCTGGGCAATTCTTTCTTTAATATGAGCTCAAAAACACAAGAACAAAAGCAAATATAAACCAAAGGGATTATATTAAGCTGAAAAGCTTCTGTACAACAAAAGAAACAATCAACAAAGTGAAGAGACAACGCATGGAATGGGAAAATGTATTTGTAAACCATACCTCTAATAAAGGGTTAATTAATACCCAAAATATGTAAGGAACTCAAACAACTCAATAGGAAGAAAACAACCCAATTAAAAAATGGGTGAATGACCTTAACAGATATTTCACAAAGACATACAAATGGCCAATAGTTATATTAAAAAATGTTCCACATCACTAATCACCAGAGAAATTAAAGTCACAATGAGATATAACCTCACACCTGACAGAATGGCTATTATCCAAAGATGAAAGGTAAGTGTTGGTGAGGATGCAGAGAAAAGGGAATCCTTGTATATAGTTGATGAGAATGTAAATCAGTGCAGCCAGTATAGAAAACAGTATGAGTCCTTCAAAAATTTAAAAATAAAACTACCATATGATCCAGTGATCTCACTTCTGGATATATATTTAAAGAAAAGAAAATCAGTACCTCAAAGAGGCATCTTTCCTCCCATGTTTACTGCAGTATTATTCACCATAGCCAAGATAGGAAGTCATTGTGTCCATTGATAGATAAACGGACAAAGAAAATGGGAGGCATGAACACACACACATAATGGGATATTATTCAGCCTTATGAAAAATTCTGTCCTTTGTGACAACATGGATTAATCTGGAGGACATTATATTACGCAAAATAAGCCAAGCACAAAACGACAAATACTGATTTCTCCGGTTAGACAGGAGAAATAGTTCCTGGAGATCAAATTATAGCATAGTGACTACAGTTAACATATTCTGTACTTGAAATTTGCCAAGAGTATAGATCTTAAACAATCTCAGCACACTTGCATGTAAACACACACACACAGATAACATAACTGTGAGATGATGAATAGGTTAGTTTGTAGTAGTGATTTCACAATGGCATATCAAACATCACACTATATACCATAAATATAAACAACTTTTGTCAGTTATACCTAAACTAAGCTCTGTGAAAAAAAAAAAAAATAAAGAGAAAAGAATCCTGTGGGTTCCCAAGGGCAGTGCTAGCTGGTTTTCATCTGATCAAAGCAACCATTAAGCTATAGGCATACCTCACAGAGATTGTGAATTCAATTCTGCATCACTATAATGAAGTGTCGTCGCAATAAAACAAGTCTCACGAATATTGTGAGAAAACTATGCTCCTGCCATTCTATAGTGTATTAAGTATGAAACAGCATTATCTAAAAAAAAAAGTATACACCTTAATTTAAAAAATATTTTATTGCAAACAGATGCTAATAATCATGTGAGCCTTTGGTGAGTTGTAATCTTTTTGCTGGTGGAGGATTGTGCCTAGATGTTAATAGCTGCTGACTGATCAGAGTGGTGGTTGCTAAAGCCTAGAGTGTCTGTGGCAATTTCTTAAAATAAAACAACAGTGAACTTAGCTGAATCAATTGAATCTTCCAATCATGAAAGATTTCTCTGTAGCATGCAATGTTTTTTGATAGCATTTTTTTTGCACAGTAGAATTTCTTTCAAAATTAATCAATCCTTTCAAACCTTACTGCCTTATCAACTAAGTTTATGAATGTTCTAAATCCTCTGCTATCATTTCAACAATGTTCATAGCATGCTCACCAGGAGTAGATGCCACTTAAAACCAAGTAGAACCACTTTCTCTGTTCATTCATAAAAGCCATTCCTCATCCATTAAAGTTTTATCATGAAGTTACAGCAATGTAGTCACATCGTCAGGCTCCACTTCTAATTCTAGTTCTCTGGCTATTTCCATGACATCTGCAGTGATTTTGATTTCCTCCACTGAAGTCTTGAATCCCTCAACATTATTCATGAAGGAGGGGGGAGACAAGATGGCGGACTGAAGCCAGCTTTCCACAGAGGCTCCCGTCCAGAAGGAGAGTTAAAGGATGGAAATTTAGTAAGTAACCTGGAGGATTCGAGCTATACCAGGAGAGAAGGTTGGAGATC
>CAUYPK010093753.1:0-31062 GCA_963574355.1 Loris lydekkerianus | reverse complement strand
GGCTATAACCCAACTATACCACAAGACTATGGGGAAAGGACCAAGGAAGGGGAAGGGAGGGGGGAGGTTTGGGTGGAAGGAGGGTGATGGGTCGGGCCACATCTATGGTGCATATTTTTATCTATAATAAAATAAATAAATTTTAAAAAATTTAAAAAAAAGAACACTTGAGAATATAGGCATACATGGCACAATTCTTAATCTTATCAAAGCCACCCACAACAAATCCATAGCTAATATTATACTGAATGGAGTAAAACTGAAAGCTTTTCCACTTAGAACTAGAACCAGACAACGTTTTCCTCTATTGCCCCTACTCTTCAACATAGTGCTGGAAATTCTAGCCAATACAATCAGGCAAGAGAAGGAAATAAAGGGCATCCAAATGGGGGCAGAGAAGGTCAAACTCTCACTCTTTGCTGACAACATGATCTTATACTTAGAGAAACCCAAAGACTCAACCACAAAACTCCTGGAAGTCATCAAAAAGTACAGTAATGTCTCAGGATATAAAATCAATGTCTGCAAATCAGTAGTCTTCATATATGCTGATAACGGCCAAGATGAGAAGCTAATCAAGGACACAATTCTCTTCACAATAGCTTAAAAAAAAAAAAAATGAAATACCTAGGAATATACCTAACAAAAGAAGTAAAGGACCTCTACAAAGAAAATATGAAACTCTATGAAAAGAAAAAGAAGAAGATATTAACAAATGGAAGAACATACCATGCTCATGTCTGGGAAGAATCAACATTGTGAAAATGTCTATACTACCCAAAGCAATCTACAGAATTAGTGCAATCCCTATTAAAATAACATCATCATACTTTCAAGATTTGGAAAAAATAATTCTTTATTTTATATGGGACAAGAAGAAACCCCTTATAGCCAAGACAATTCTTAGTAATAAAAACAAAGCTGGGGGTATCACCCTACCAGACTTTCAGCTATACTACAAGGCCATAGTGATCAAAAGAGCATGGTACTGGCAGAAAAATAAAAACATTGACATTTGGAACCAAATAGAGAATCATAAGATAAAACTAACTTCTTACAGCCACCTGAGCTTTGATAAACCAAACAATAACATACACTGAGGAAAAGAATCGCTATTTAATGAATGATGTTGGGAGAACTGGATACTACATGTACAAGACTGAAACTGGGCCCGCACCTCTCACCACTTATAAAAATTGACTCAAAGATGGATAAAAGATTTAAAGACGTGAAACAATAAAAATCCTCAAAGAAAGTGTGGGGAAAACACTTGAAGGTATCAGCCTGGGGAAAGACTTTATGAAGACTTTTGTGGCAATTGCAACAACAACAAAAATAAACAAATGGGACTTAAATAAACTGAATAGCTTCTGTACAGCTAAGGAGACAACAACCAATGCAAACAGACAACCTTCAGAATGGGAAAAGATATTTGCATATTATGAATCAGAGAAAGGGTTGATAACTAGTATCTACAGAGAACTATCAACAAAAAAAGAGCCAACAATTCAGTTTATCATTGGACAAGAGACATGAACAGAACCTTCTCTAAACAAGACAGAAGAATGGCTAACAAACATATGAAAGAATGCTCATAGTTTCTAATCATCAAAGAAATGCAAATCAAAACCACCCTAACATATCACCTAACCCCAGTGAGAATGGCCCACATCACAAAGTCTCAAAGCTGCAGATGCTGGCATGGATGTGGAAAGAAGGGAACACTTTTACACTGCTGGTGGGACTGCAAACTAATACAACCTTTTTGGAAGGAAGTATGGAGAATCCTCAAAGATCTCAAATTAGACCTCCAATTTGATCCCACAATCTTATTACTAGGCATCTATCCAGAAGAGAAAAAAATCATTTTATCATAAGGACATTTGCACTAGACTATTTATCACAGCTAATTTTACAATAACCAAAATGTGGAAACAACCTAAATGTCAAGCAAACCAAGAGTGGATTAACAAGTTGTGGTATGTGTATACCATGGAATACTATTCAGCCATTATAAAGATGGAGACTTGGCTTGGTGCTTGTAGCACAATGGTTACAGTGCCAGCCATATGCACTGAGGGTGGCGTGTTTGAACCTGGCCCGGCTAAACAACAATGACAACTGCAACAACAACAAAAAAGCTGGGCATTGTGGTAGGCACCTGTAATCCCAGCTACTTGGGAGGCTGAGGCAAGAGAATTGCTTAAGCCCAAGAGTTTGAGATTGCTGTGAGCTGTGATACCATGGCACTCTACCCAGGGTGACAGCTTGAGACTCTGTCTCAAAAAAAAAAAGTTGGATATTTTACATCTTTTACATCTTTTGTATTAACCTGGATTGAGTTGGAATACATTATTCTTAGTAAAACATCACAAGAATGGAGAAGCAAGAATCCAATGTACTCTATTCTAATATGAAGGTAGTAGATGACCTAATACAAGGTGAGGGGTAGGGGAATGAGGGGGCAGGGAGAGGGGAGGAGGGAAGGGGTTGGGGATCACGGTGTATGGCATACCTCTTGGGGGCAGGAGACAATTATGCTGGGTGTGTAAGGTGGCTGACAGCTCTTAGCTGAGTCTTTCTCTAGAACTTAAAAAGAATCTGATTCACCCAGGTCCTGGCCTCTTCCTAGAAGATGCCCACTTCTAGTGACTGATCACTGTGGGGGTGAGACAAAAGGAGGCCAAGCTGCTTTCCTAAAATTGGGGCAATTCATCTCCAGAGATCCCTGCAGAATAGGATCATCTACGCTCTTGCCATGACTGCATCACAGTTGAACTTCCCCCTCTGCTCAATCCTACTCCCATCACTCCTCTGTAGATATTAATCCTAAGAATACGACCAATAAACTTCCTGTGTGCAATATCTATTTCAAGATCTGTTTCCTAGGATACCTGGCCCAACACCATTACAAATATGTTGTCCAACATCACCTGGCTTTTAACTTTATTTATGATATTTTTTGTATGATTTTTTTTTTTTTCTTTTGCAGACAGAGTCTTACTCTGTTGCCCTGGTTAGAGTGCAGTGGTGTCCCATAGCTTACTGAAACCTCCTGTGTTCAAGCCATCCTCCTGCTTCAGCCTCCCAAGTAGCTAGGACTACAGGCATGTACCATCATTCCTAGCTAATTTTTTTTGTATTTTTTGTAGAGATGGGAGAAGTCTTACTCTTGGTCAAGCTGGTCCCAAGCTCCTGACCTCAAGCAATCTTTCCACCTCAGCCTCCCAGAGTGCTAAGATTGCAAGTGTGAGCGATAAGTGCTCCCTGCTACTTTTCATGTCTTAAGAAGGCCTTCTTTCTTTATAGGGCTTAAAGATATTTTCTTCTGTTATAATACTTTCACAACACTTTTTTTTTTTTTTTTTTGGCCTTTGTAATTCATCTAGTACATGTTTTTATGAAGGATGAGGGGTAGGGTAGCCAACTTTACATTTTCACTTGGCTAGCTATTTGTCCAGCATCATGGATTGTGCTGTTCACGTTCATCCCACTGATTTGAAATGTTGCCTCTGCAAGCTACCGTAGTCTTACATGACTCTCCGCCCTTTACCATAGTTTAATGCTTCACAGTGAGCATCTGACCCAAGCCAAATCTGAGGTTGTTTAAATCCTAAATACAGGAAATATCTGCAGTATCTCTTCAAAAGTAGAAACCATGGGGTGTGAAGCTTGGGAGTTGTCAACAGCTATATGTTCTGAATGAAGTCCATTCATAGAAAGGCAAATATGAGAGGGAGAGAGTCTGATGATGCTTGGTGACTGAGTTGTAGTTCTTTCTGAAATATACCTCTGCCCTTTGGCACTTCTCAGTTGCAACTCTTTCTTCAGTTAGGAGCAAAATATTTCATGGTTTTTGGCCTAAGCTTGCTCAAAATGGGTCTTTATCTTGTAACTAAAGGAGGCCAGATACACAAGGTATATCCTCCAGGGCTTGGAACATATGGTGACATTGTATACAGAGATGAGCTGGACAAGGGCCAGGTGGCAACAGAGGTAATCTGTGGCAGCTAGTCATCACATAGGTAATCCATGCTGAAACTGCTTCTTACCATTCCTATGTTTCTTCCATACCCTTTTCCTTTAGTTTCCCAGTCAAGTATCATTTTTAAGAAATACAAGATAGTCTTAGTCAAGCTAAAGGGAAAAGAGAGTTTGCACCCTTAGGGGAGGCTAGCTAAGGATTATAGAGTCTAAGAGAAGCCAGGAAGCGTGAAGGCAGTGGAACTAGGGCAGTTAGAGAAATTCCTAGAAGGGGGACACTTGTAATCTGAGTCCTTTGCACCTAGTATCTTGTCTCCTGTATCCTAATGGCATGCTGCCAAGGCAGGAAGCATAAATATATTAAAGAAAAACATCCAGACAGAGCTAGAGACCAAAAAAAGAAAAGAAAAGAAAGAAAGAAAAGGAAGGGAAGGGAAGGGAAAGGGAAGGGAAAGGGAAAGGGAAAGGGAAAGGGAAAGGGAAAGGGAAAGGGAAAGGGAAAGGGAAAAGGAAAGGAAAGGAAAAGAGCCTGTGCAGTTGCAGGAAAATCCAGGGAGCCAAGACAAGAATGTCAGAGTGTTTCTCAGAGTTTCTCAGCCACTGATTCCCAGTGATGTTTGTGCAGGGCCAAGTTGCTCAGTTGTTTACTTGGGCAAGTCTCTTCTGGAAACATGACAAGAGGCCAATGCTGGCACACGTTCCTTGCCCAGGCTGAGCAGACTAGACAATACTTTTGGTGTCAGGCAGGAAGCTGTGGAGAGGCAAGATGTAGCCTGAGCACTAGGAGATTCTGAAGGAGTAGTGCTGAGGGAGGCTGTGTCTCGTGGGAGCACCTGAACACCACGAGAAATGATGGAGTCTGGGATCTGAACAAGGGAACAACTATGATTTAATATTCTGAAAATGCTAACAATGGGTAAAATAAACACCGATGCCTGAGTTTTTCATTCTATTCTTTGTTGCTCAGCTTCACTATATTTGGTGTCACTTGCTGTTGAATATAAATGCATCTAGTGCTCCAGTGGCACAATTGGTTAGAGCCTGGTACTGACAGAGTATAAATGCATCTGGCTATTTAAGATAGGCTAGAAACTTTCAGATTTAAAATTTTTTCCATGGTAAATAATCTTTCGTGGTACTTCTCTAAATAAAAGGCAGGATAGCATTATGGTTATAAGTATCCAGCTCTAGCCTTGTACCACTGTGAAGGAGCCACGCTGTGACTCTTGCCAAGTATGGCAGATGATGCAAACTCCTGGAGGAACCATCATTCAGGAAGGAAGGGGGTAGTGGTAATGCAGGGAAAAACATTCCCTCCCTAAAAGTCAAGGGAAAGGGTCTCTGCACTAAACATCACAACCTTAAGGTTGGTCCTTCAGCCTACAAAATTCCTAAGGCCAATCTGATTTGTATTATATATCAAGTGACATTATTAATTCACTCTTGATTCTGTTAATTATTACTAACAAAATTGTGTTCGCAAACATTTTGTTAATGCTCTGTGAATTTTCTGTAAATAAAATTCTTTCTAAAAGTCTCTTTTAAAAAGAAATTCCTAAGGCCAGTAGGCTATGGGGAGCAAAGTCCGTCCCTCTTGGGTGCCATTTTCTCTCTCAAACTGCTTTCCTTTATCTCCCTAACTCAGATGGGTCCCTCCTAGCATTTATAGACCCTGAGGATCCTATATTCCCATGGCTATCTTTGCCCTGAGTTCTAGGCCTGCTCTCCCCTCCCCAGTTCCTATACCCCAGATTTAGATTACCAGCCTCCCATCCCCAGAAATTCACCCCAAGATCTCTGAGCATCTTAGAGATATACAAAGGGGGTTTTCAGATGTTCAGATTGCAGGTATTTGGCACAAATCAAGAATAGGATGACCTTCATTATGTCAATCATACTAGCAAATAATCTGGCAAACTTGGAATCTTGTTTGTTCAGTCCAGAGGAGATATCCAAGGTCACTATCAATGCCCCACACGCACTGTCTCCCACCTTTCCCTTGTTTTCCCCTCCTCTTTCTTCCCTTCATTCTTTACCAGGCTTTTCACTGGACCCCACAGTGTATAAGGCAGAGTCCAGTAGGGAGCATGTGTGGTTGATTCCCCTTGTCCCATCCATGTCCCTGAATTTTTCACTGGGGACATTTGCTACTTCTTTCACCATGGTAAGCAGTAGAAAATGGCTATTAAGAGTGCAAGTTCTGGAACTGACTCCACTCTACCAGGTGTGTGAACTTTAGGAAGCTACTTAATTTTTCTGTGCTCAGGGTTTCCATCTGTAAAATGGAGATAACAATAGGGCCTATCCCCAGGTGCTTTTGCGAGGAAATCTATTCTTAATTAACAGCACTTTGTATTAACTATAATCTTCCCCCACTGAGTGAGGTGGGTGGTGACTGGCTTAAGTAATTAACAGGACCCACACCAGCTACCATCGTTGGTTCAGGAGGGAGCTCAGTATTCAGTTCAGGCCAATGAGCTGCAAGGAGATTGCTGGGGCTTCTAGAAAGAAAAGCTTCAACTCCAAGATATTCAGGAATTATTAACATTATCAAGAGTGATAATAGTGTTGCAATTTTATAAAAGACAAAGGTTCATGTTAGAAATACACACTAAAGCACTTATGAGTGAATGCTATGGTACCTGTAATATGCTTTAAAATGATATTGACAAGCTGGGTGTGGTGGCTCAGGCTGTAATCCCAGCCCTCTAGGAGGCTGAGGTGGATGGATTGCCTGAGTTCACAGATTGGAGACCAGCCAGAACAAGAGTGAGACTCCATCTCTAAAAATAGACTGGGGTTTTGGCAGGCCCCTATAGTCCCAGCTACTTGGGAGGCTGAGGCAAGAGGATCACTTGAGCTCAAGAGTTTGAGGTTGCTGTAAGCTATCACTCCATAGCACTCTACTGAGGGTGACAAAGTGAGACTCTGTCTCAAAAAAAAAAAAAAAAAAAAAGATTGGCAAAACATTAATGATGTTGACGCTGAATGAGAATGCATGATACTATTTGCTGTACATTTATTTGAAAGTTTCGCTTTTTCTAAAAAAAGTTTGCTTACTATCGAAGAAAAGAGCATTTTTGTCCCCAGAGGCTCTGTAGATGCCTTAGACCTGGAGCCAATAAGCAGGGCTTCTGGAGTCAATCAGCTACAAAATTAGACATCTTCTCACCTCTCCTTGAGGACCTTCAGCACTTGACGCAAGAAGTAGGTCACCTGGGCCGCAGCAGAGGACAGCAGGGAGGCCAGAGGGAATGGAGCAATGAGTTTAGGTAGAGGGATAAACAGGGCTTGGCTTTCCTGCATCTGTGTATCAAATTAAATGAACTCCTACCTCTGGCCTGAGAGTGTGTGGTGGGAGCTTAGCATCTCTATAATTTAAGCCACTCCTATTACTTCTTAGATAATAAAATGTTAGCACTGGAAGCCAACTGGACCGTCTTATTTTGCACCCAGGTGTGATATTTGAAGAAGGGTATGGTCGGCAGGTGAGACACTACTCACTAACCTAGCAGACTGGCTTCTTTTTGCTTCGTTTCTTCATTGCTCCCCTGAGGAAAAAAATAAGGCAATATGATGAATCCACAAACTTTATTTTCTCTGAAAATTGAAGTAAAGGGAACTCTTTGGAAAAAGGAATCATCTGCATGATTGAAGATGGGAATATCCAGCTTCACGCAGGGGCTTCAGAATGCTCAGAGGGAGGATCCAGTTTGGCCAAGGTTAGCCAAGACCTTCCCAAGTTGGTCCAGACTCCAGGATTGTGACTTGTATTTCAAAAAGGAAAACAGATCATCAAGAGTTTGAATCTACAGGCCCTGGAAACATGTAATGTTGATGCTCCTGTCACAGCAGCTTAGCATGCAGGCCAGAGTTTCTGTGCTAGAGAAGAAATCAACCCACTTTCCCAGGCTCTTCCGCCACCTCCATGTCCAGTCCAGGATCTGCCCCGTTCTCCTGACCCTGGAGGGTTGCTGACTCTCCAAGCATTAGAGAAGAATGTTCTGTAAGTGTGACCATCTCATGCTGTGAGCCACCTTCACAGGAGAGTGGGATGTGCAAACGTTTCCATAAGGGTCTAGAAGATCAGAGTGGGTGAGATTCACAGCAGCAGCCAGCCAGGAGGACAGCCCTACAGGGCTGGCCTTCTCCTTGATTCCCTTTCATTATGAGGTGGAGTGGGCCTGATAAAGCCCTGAATCTTCCACCAGCTACTCCCACTTGATTCCGAGAAGCTCACAGCTGACATTCCACAGACGCTCAGCTGTATTGTTATCTCGGGCCTTTGGAGACACCCAGGTCCTCTTGCAGTCACTAAAAGGCAGAGAAAAGGATAAATTCCAGGAATGAGAAGTGACAGTCAGGAGATATTTATGGTATCTTGTTCAGAATATGTTTCTAAATATATATAAAGCATTATATGCTGGATTCACAGAAACTAATGATAGTTTTTGTTTTTAAACTGAAATGCAGTTTAAAAATATTTACAAAACAAATTTGCAATATAGTAATATGAAATCCACCAATTAAGTTCAAAAACTCATCCTAGAAAAAGTGCTACATACCTCATGACTGAATGTCACTATGGTCACCAAATGGCCAAGGGGAGTACTTAGAAGGTGACCATAGTGATATTCAGCCATGAGGTATGTAGCACTTTTCCTAAAGCTGTAATCTAGGATTACAGGCTCATGCCACAATGCCCGGCTATTTTAGAGACAGGGTCAGCTATTGCTCAGGCTGAGCTCAAGCAATCCACTTGCTTCAGCCTCCCAGAGTGCTAGAATTACAGGCATGAACCACTGTGCCTGGCCTCACCCATTTGTTTTTACCTTTGCTTAAAATTTATTTATTTATTTATTTATTTATTTATTTATTTTGTGAGACAGAATTTCACTCTGTTGCCCAGGCTATATGGGTTTATATAGCAGGGTTTTTTTTCTCCCATTACATCACCAACATTTTCCTATTAAATATTATTTGAAAATATATTTAATGGATATAAAATATAATTCATCACTTTTCCTAGTGATGAATTCCAAAATTTAATTCTCTGACCTCATACATGAACTTCTCTGTTAATGTATTACAAGATGTAGCACCAGGTATAATAACCAGAGGATTTAAAGCAGTGATGAACATAAGCAACATTCTGACATGCCTGCAGCAACTGCAATCGCATGGGAAAATGTAATTTTACTAGTGACAAAGTGACAGGTATTGCACATACTACTGTGGTTCATTGCCTACATTCATAATTAAAGGAAAAGCTAAATTTCAAGTGGAGGTTAGTGGAATTAAGATGAAATTATTGTCCTAACCAAGTTCACAAACTGCAATTGAATCCACAGACCCACCTGTGTCTCACAAACCCCAACGAATCACCCTGCTTTGTTTTGGAGTGAGCAGGGGGCCTGAGGACTAAAGGGATGAGTAGGTAGGGCAGAGCACAATTCTCATAGAGGTGTTTGTTTTTATTTTTAAGATAAGAGTCTCACTTTGTCAGCTTGGGTAGAATGATGTGACATCATAGTTCACAGCAATCTCAAACTCTTGGGCTCAAGGAATCCTCTTGCCTCAACCTCCCAAGTAGCTGGGACTATAGGCGCCAGCCACAACGCCTGGCTATTTTTAGAGACCAGGTGTTGCTCTAGCTCAGGCTGG
This sequence comes from Loris lydekkerianus, assembly GCA_963574355.1. NCBI lineage: Eukaryota > Metazoa > Chordata > Mammalia > Primates > Lorisidae > Loris > Loris lydekkerianus. Next base: position 21,414 of record CAUYPK010093753.1, on the reverse strand, counting down.
TCTCCAACTCTTGAGCTCAAGGCAATCCACCTGCTTCAGCCTCCAAAAGTGCTAGGATTATAAGTATGAGCCACCGTGGCTGGCCCTCACTGTGGTTTTTTCAAATGGTATTTCTTTCTAATTATAAAAGTCCTATATAACATTTGGAAAATACAGTACTGAAAAAAAGAAGAAAAGCCTATTGTTTAGTTGCTTTTCCTCACAGTCTTTCTTGCTTTGTTTGTGTATAAATGAATATGTAACCTTTCTCTATTTATATAAAACTGGGATTCTGTTGTATCTAGTTTGGGAAGGATATCTTTCCCTTCTGAAAAATATTTGTAAGTTATACAAGTAATAAATAACTACATGACTTTCTAAAATATTTTGAATGATCAAGAAACTTAGAAAAAAAGTTAAAATCCTCCTTCACACTCTGCCTGATTCTCTGTCAAACTTCCTAAAAGTAACCACTACCACCCAGTGGCTATGTATCTTTTTGGACTATTCTCTATGTATTTACGATACATAATTATATGGGTTTATATTGCAGGTTTTTTCTCCCATTACATCACCAACATTTTTTTCTACCATTACATCACCAACATTAATTAAATATTATTTGAAAATATATTTAATGAATATAATATTTTATCAGATGTTTAAGACAGTGACGTTGGGTGGCGCCTGTGGCTCAGTGGGTAGGGCACAGGCCCCATATACCGAGGGTGGCAGGTTCAAGCCAAACTGCAACAAAAAAATAGCCAGGCGTTGTGGTGGATGCCTGTGGTCCCAGCTACTCGGGAGGCGGAGGCAAGAAAATCGCCTAAGCCCAGGAGTTGAAAGTTGCTGTGAGCTATGTGATGCCACGGCACTCTACCAAGGACCATGAAGTGAAACTGTTTCTACAAAAAAAAAAAAAAAAAAGACGACAGTGATGTTAAACACTCAGACTCTAAAGTAGTAATTGTCCCATAAAAATATGATGCAAGCCACATATGTAATTTTACATGTTCTGGTAGTCACATTTGAAGAGTGAAAGCAGTCCAGGCGAAATGGCTCACGCCTGTAATCCTAGCACTCTGGGATGCTGAGGTGGGAGGATCCCTTGAGCTCAAGAGTTCAAGACCAGCCTGAGCAAGAGTGAGACCCTGTCTCTAAATAGAAAATTAGCCATGTATTGTGGTGAATACTTGTAGTTCCAGCAAATTGAGAGGCAGAGGCAGGAGGATCATTTCACAAGAAATTGAGATTGCTTTGAACTAAGCTGATGCCATGGCACTGTAGCCTGGGCAACAGAGTAAAACTCTGTCTCACAAAATTAATTAATTAATTAATTAATTATTTTTAAAAAAAGGTAAAAGCAAATGGGTGAGGCCAGGCACAGTGGCTCACACCTGTAATCCTAGCACTCTGGGAGGCTGAAGCAAGTGGATTGCTTGAGCTCAGCCTGAGCAAGAGCTGATGACCCCATCTCTAGAATAGCTGAGCATTTTGGCAGGAGCCTGTTATCCCAGCTACTTGGGACGCTGAGGCAGGAGGATCACTTGAACTCAAGGGTTTCAGGTTGCTACGAGATATGATGCCATGGCACTCTACCCAGGGTGACAAAGTGAGACTCTGTCTCAAAAAAAAAAGCATTCATTTGTCATTTGAAAAAGTTATTCAACAGCCAACCCTTGTTTTACACAGTACATAACAGATCATGTTAAAAAATGAATAAATGAATGATAAAAAAGGGTGTAATTAATTTTGGTAATATATTAATATAATTTACAAATTGTTATTATAATTGTAACTTATTACAAATAAGTTAATACTTATTTTATTTAACCCGATAGAGCTGAATCATTTTATCATGTAGTCAATATAAAAAATTAACGTAATACTTTACAGTTCTTTTTCATACTATAAATTCAGTGTCTTATCCAAAATGTTTGGAACCAGAAATGTTTCAGATTTGGGACGTTTTTTGTATTTTGGAATAGTTGCATTGTACTTATGAGCTGAACATCCCAGATTCAAAAATCTGAAATCCAAAATGCTCCAAAATCTGAAACATTTTGAACCCTGATGTGACACTTAAAGGAAATACTCATTGGAGTATTTTAGATTTTGGATTTTCAGATTTCAGATTCTCAACCTGCATATTTTCAAAATGCTTTATGCTGACAGCACTTCTCAATTTGGCCATGTTTCTTTTTTTTTGAGACATAGCCTCATTTAGTCACCCTCGGTAAAGTGCCATGGAGTCATAGCTCACAGCAACCTCAAACTCTTGGGCTCACGTGATCCTCTTGCCTCAGCCTCCCAAGTAGCTGGGACTATAGGCGCCCACCAAAACGCCCGGCTAGAGTAGCCATATTTCAGGTACTTAACAGCAACATGTGGCTAAGTGGCAACCAGATTGAACATTGCCGCGCTAGCCAAATGGCCTGGGTATAAGTCCCAGATCTACCACTGAGATTTATGACCTTGAGTAAGGTTCATATTATCCTGTGCCTCAGTTTCATCTGAAAAATGGGATTAATATTATCTGCCTCTTAGAGTTGTGATGATTTTACAAATTAATACATATAAAACTCTCATAAGAGTGCCCAGCACATTCTAAAAGCTCAAGCAACATTAGCTGTTATCATTTATCCATTCCCCTATCATTGGACACTGAGATTGTTTCCAATGCTCCCTTTAATAAATGATATACCAATGAATAGCCCAGACAAAGCGGGACAGTGGGAAGATTGGACTATATTAAGTCATGGAATGGGAAAAAGATTTAACCCTGGGCTTCCCTTTATTCCCAAGCTCTGGTTGCCTGGGAATAAGTATGTGATAAGATTCATCACTGAAGTTTCTATTTCTATATTCCCAACAGATAGTCCCAATGTTGGCAGCATTGGGAGACAGAGTCCACACTGGGATGACAGGACCTTCCCCCAGCACTTTGTGCTAAGTGGTACTAAAGAATTCACGAATCAAGTCAACCAAAAGCTTAAAGGAGAAAAAAGATCCAGAGGGCCCACTAACATTCTTCCCATCTAAATAAGGATAAACATCCTAAACAAGGGGAGTCTTCTTTAACAGCTTTCAGAAAGCCACAAACTTTACACGGAATCCACCATTCGGGTCTAAAATAGAACCACAAAAGCAACTCTTTCTAACATACATAAATTTCTAATATAAGTTTCTTTGGAAAAGCAACAGGATTTGGTTTGCCAGCCCAAACCAAACCTGGACTACATCATGGACCCAAACTCAGCAGCTCAGGGTGCAAAGCCCAGCAAGTCCTGGGCCTCACACACACAGGTGGTAGAGAGAACCTGCTCTGCCTCCACACACCTGAAATACTTGCCACTCAGGGGCTCCAGGCCCTCAGCCAGGGCGCAGTGGAGGCTGGTCTGCGCTCCCTCCCGCACCGTCTTGACAAAGGGGGAGAAAAGACGCAAGAGCAGGCACAGCAGGAAGGAATGCCGGACCAGCTCAGATTGGACAATGCCTGGGTGCACTGCGTAGGTGGTGACTCCCGTGCCTAGAACAGAGAGAGCACAGTGAGACACACTCTGAGCCCAGGAAAGCAGCTCATCTCCTGCAGCAAAATGCACAAATGAAAAGAAGGGACTCAGGAAACTCCAAGATTCAGCATGTTCCACCCCTAGCGAGGCAGATTTTAATCAGTAATGAATTGATCTCTTCCAGAAAGATCTCTAGCCTTCTCAGTTTTTTATACGCTAAAAAGAGTGCCTAGTTCAAAATCCTTCTATTTTGATGTCACCTTTATACTGTGGCTTAAATACTACTAACAAAATGACAATATATATAAAGTACTATATAAGTTAATATACTCTCAAGATACCTCTGGTGCCACCACTATTTTCACTACTTACTGTGTGCAAGGGTTGTGCTAACTGCTTTACATGTATTATCTCATTTGATTCTTAAAGAGCCTTGTGAGATAGAATGTATAAGATGCTTGTTGCCCAGGTTGGGTGCAGTGGCTGATGCCTGTGATCCTAGCACTCCAGGAGACTGAGGCAGGAGGATTACTTGAAGCCAGGAGTTCAAAACCAACTGAGGCAACATAAAGAGACCTTTCTCTACAAAAAAAAATTTTTTTTTTTAGAGACAGAGTGTTACTTTGTCGCCCTCGGTAGAGCGCCTGGCATCACAGCTCACAGAAACCTTCAGCTCTTAGGCTTAGGCAATTCTCTTGCCTCAGCCTCCTGGGCTGGGACTACAGGCGTCCAGCATAACACCCGGCTATTTTTTTGTTCTGGTTTGGCCAGAGCTGGGTTTGAACCCACCACCCTCAGTATATGGGGCCGGTGCCCTACTCACTGAGCCACAGGTGCCACCCTAAAAATTTTGTTGTTGTTGTTTTATTATAGTTATCATCATTGTTGTTTGGCGGGTCCGGGCTGATTCAAACCCGCCAGCTCTGGTGTGTGTGGCTGGCACCTTAGCCACTAGAACTACAGGTGTAGAGCCACAAAAAAAATTTTTTTTAAACTAGCCAAGCATGGTGTGCCTGTAGTCCTAGCTAATTGGAAGACTGAGGCAGGAGGATTGGTTGAGCCCAGAAGTTTGAGGTTACAGTGAGCTATGAGGGAGCCACTGCACTCCAGCCTGAACAGCAGAGCAAGACCTCAAAAAAAAAAAAAAAAAGATGCCTATTTACAGCTGAAGTAAGGAAGTCAGGGAAAGGTTAAGTAAACAGCCTAAGGTCATACCTAGCAGGCTGCAGGGTCAAGGTCTGAACCAAATGTAAAGACACGGACTGCACAGCTAGCCTACCTGGATTGGAATCCTGGCTCAGCTAGGAAACTTGCTTTGGGTAAATTTCTTAATCTACATGTACCTGTCTCTTCATTTGTAGAGTAAGGAAAAATAATAGCACCCACCTCATAGGAAGGTTGTGAGCACTTGTGAGTTAAGATGTATAGTGTACGGCATGCCTAAAACTGCCAATTATTGTTACAATTATTATTATTTATTTTTATGATTCTCCTATTCTTCTACCTTAAGCATTCTGAGAGTAAGAATCATTGTTCTCAAACTCTGGCTTATTCACTATAGTAAATGGTCCCCTAGATTTGTAGATGCCAGACCTCACCTAGATCTCCAGGGGAGCATAGTCGTTAAGTATTAAGAGCTGGCCTTGCCTGATTTTACAGCTGAGGAGATAGTCAGGGGAGGTGAAAAGGAAATACACACACACAGTAGATGGCAGAGTGAGAATTATACCCAGGGATCTGAAATTCAGTGTTAGCTTCCTGACTCCAGGAAGCAGCAGTCGTGAAGCTCAGTTCACCATGTGGACCTTGGCAAATGGCCCACGAAGGAACCACAGAGGTTCCTTAAAGCACAGCATCTATATTCCAGTTCTGATTCCTTCCCTTGCCATATAATCTTGAGCTGGCCATTTCCATGAACCTCAGTTCTGATCTATAAAGTAGAAGTAACAATACCTGCTCAGCCATTGCAAAGAGTTGTGGAAATCAACTAAGATAGGCTGAGGTGGGTGGATTGCTTGAGCTCAGGAGTTTGAGACCAGCCTGAGCAAGAATGAGTTCCCATCTCTAAAAAAATAGTCAGGTGTTGTGGTGGGTGCCTGTGGTCCCAGCTACTCAGGATTGCTCAAGCCTAAGAGTTTGAGGTTGCTGTGAGCTATGATGCCACTGCACTCTCCCTGGGTGACAAAGTGAGACTCTGTCTAAAAAAAAAAAAAAAAAAAAAAATAGAAAGAAAAGAAAAGAGAAAGAAAATCAACTAATACAACAGATAAATATGTTTATCTGAGATAAAATATGAGATAAAATATGAAATAATGATAAGGTAACTATATGAAGTTCTTACCCCCTATTCAAATTTAAGCTTCCTGGGGGCAAGAGCTCTATTTTTGTTCTGTCTGGAACTTAATTCTTCTTAGTGCGCAAAGCTGTTACTGAAATGTGCATGTCTGACAGTCTGACTTTGGAAGTTTCTATGAACCTCTAATCTGATGTGAGGACCCTGTTTTTTGCTATTTCACCCTGGCACTTTCTCCAGACTTACCCTTGAGTTTCTTTGCCAGCTCGCGAGTAAAAAGTATGTTGGCCAGCTTGCTGTGGCAATAGGCAAAACCCCTGCGATAGTGCTTTTCTCCATGGAGGTCACAGAAGTGAATCTTGCCAACATGGTGGACCACAGAGGACAGGTTCACCACCCGTGCAGGAGCAGACTTCTTCAGTTGCTCCAGAAGAAGGTGGGTAAGAAGGAAGTGGCCTGTGAGAAAAGCCAGCAGAGGAGATTTAAGAGTGGAATGGCAGGGGGTGGTGCCTGTGGCTCAATGGAGTAGAACACCGGCTCTATATGGCGGAGGTGGCAGGTTCAAACCCAGCCCCAGCCAAAAACTACAAAAAAAAAAAAAAAAAAAAGAGTGGAATGGCAGCCTGGGCTCAAGGTATGAGAGCTGATGACAGGATTTCAGTATTAGCTCCCCATCTTCCAGTGTGAACAAATTTGGATGCCTCGAGTAACTCAGTGCTAATGGTCAGTTGGTCTGAGTTAGTGAATTTCTCAAAGCAAGAGCCAGAACTAGGCTACAGGTAAAGGTAATAACAGTTAATCTATATTTATTTGTACCTCTCCTTTGCCCCAGTCAGAACAACACCCACCTCCTAGTTACCAAATCCCTCTGGTCATGACTGTACAGCTGTGGGCCCAGGTGCACTCACATAGAGAAGATGGACTTCTCAGGGGAAAGAACATTTGCCTCAGATCAGAGAACATGTTCCATGCTATCCTCTCTAGAGCTGTCACCTTGAACTCTGAACCCCAGCTTGTCTTACCCCTCATACTCCCAAGTTTTGCCTACCCCTTGGCCCTCATATTGACCTGCACCCCCTGAGCCATGGCTCTGCCTAGCCAGGCTTGTACTGTCACTGCCCTATCTAAAAATGACATTCTTCTCCCTCATATCTCCTGAAATTTGGGGTTTCTTAATGACATAGGTAGGAGGATCTCACTTTTTTAGCATGGTCAGGAAAGAAACAGTGAACAAGCCAATGCATCCAGTCTATTAGAATCCTAAACTCTATGAGGACCACTAGAGATTCTCAGGACTGGTATAGGGTCCACTTCCTACAGAGGACAAGGTGGAATATGCCTACTTTTCAGACTCCCAAAGGTACTCACCTAGGTGGTTGACTCCTATATGGGTTTCAAAGCCATCAGCTGTCTTGGAATATGGACACATCATCACTCCTGCATTGTTGATCAGAATATGAAGCTGCCTTTCCTCTATAGAGCATAACCAAGGTGACCCTGTGGTTAGTAACAAGTCCCCCACCTGCCTGTCACAGTCCTGAGTATTTTCCCGTTACCTTTGTATGTGAGCTCTCTTTGTTGCGGCAAGGTTTCATAGAAGTCACTTGCTCTGCTTTTTTCTTGTAAGACAAAGTAAGACAAAGCACTGCCTCAACAGTCAGGAGTTATCCCCCATTTGGGTCTATCTCCATGATAGTCAATAAGCATGGTCACTGGTTTTCTAATTTTATTCATATCTTCCAGGACACAGTTCATTCATTTATTCAGCAAGTGTGTACTGAATACTGACTCTGGGCCAGGCCCACCCTGCTGGCCACTGAGAATCCAGGGTTAAAACAAGCCAGACATGGTCTCTGTCCCTCATGGACAGTCTTTAGTAGAAGCTGGTCATTTTCCACGACCCAGAAGAATTTTGGCAGCAGCATAATTTCAGCTAGTGCCTGTGGCCACAGAAGGTACATTCTCAGGATGAAAGAAGAGAGTGGCATCAGTGCCACACCTTGATCCTGAGGTGCAAGCCCAGACAGGAAGCTGACACCTCCAACATTCCCACTGCTGAGGCAAAACGGAGATGAGGATCCCACCCAGTTTGTCCACCCACCACCACTTTGCCAATTCCAGTTCATGAGGCAGAACCTGTCCAGTAGGATTAATGATGGCTCTGATGTAAGGGCCATTGACAGTCCCAGGTGGGGCAGCCACTCCCATGCCCAGTTTCCACCAGGCCTCACCTGCCAGAAAGCCCTCAGCAAAGGCTCGGATGGATTTGGTGTCAGATAGGTCCAGTTTCCGCACCAGCACCTGGGAGTTCTTTGTATCTGCTCGGATTTCACTGGCAGCAGACTCCCCCTTCAGTACATCCCGGCAGGCAATGTATACTCGGGCTCCTGGGGCCAAGACAAAAAGGGGCAAAGATACTCAGCTGAAAAAGAGACAGAGTAAAGGAGCTTAGGACTGGTGGACAGAGCGTTCTCCCAGCCATCTCTGAAGCACTGGCATGGCTGTTTTGCCACCTCAGGATTTTCACAGTAGGACTGGCCAGTTTTCTTGCAGTCACCTTAACCCCAGGCTGGAAACCCTGGTTTAACGCTTCTATATTTAATGCTGCTTAGTATCTCCTTTTAGAATAACTAACTTGACCAATATTATACACAGATATTGTTTTTCTTATTTTATATAATAGGGAGGAAGTAGACAAGAAGCAAGGTTTGTTGAAGGCCACAGAGTAAGTTGGTGTCATAGGTGGACTTGAATTCCAGATTCCTTGAGTTCCTAGTAAGAGCCTTCAAGCCCAGGAGGAAAGACAGGAAACGGGGAGCAGAGCCCTCAGTGCAGGGGGCAGGGGCCCATGGAGCCTGGAGCAGAAACACTTGCCTCTGCGAGCGAGCTCTCTGGCCGTCTCCTTGCCGATGCCTGTGTTGGCGCCGGTGATCACCACCACTTTCCCAGGAATCTGCACGCTTGTCTGACACACTCCACTGGCAAAGAACTTCCTATCAGCAAGGGAAACACAGCATCAAGCACCATCTTCCCCATCCCCTCACTGAGAAACATAAAATAACGTCATCCAGACTCAAAGAGGATCTTTTAAGTTATAGTCACAAGACCTGAAGGATTAATTTAATCATTTCCCCATTGGTCAAGGGAGTCACTTGCTCATTAGCCCAGGCTGGAAGGTCATTTGCCTGGAAGCCACACATGATCATCTGGGCAAACAGTGTAAGTGCTGTGATCCAGAGACGATGGAGACCTTCCTAGTTAGATAATGAGGATATCCAGCTCTTATCTCTAGATGTCCCTCCTCTAACCCACAGTCAAAACATATGCACGATGCACCATTAGTGAACTCAAATTGTCATCAGTACGCATCATTCTAGGGGCTGCATACACAGATGTTGCTCTTGGGCTGCCTCTCTTGTTTTAGAGCATGGGGCAGTTCAGAGGCTTTCTGCAATAATATTAGGGATTTCATTCTGGCCAATAGTACACAGAAAGAAAATCTCCCTGGTTCAGGCCTCTCTGCAGACAGAAGTTGATTTTGTAAGTTCCAAAACACAAGACCGGAGAGGGGCCCCTCTGCCCATCATCTGACTGCCAGACAGTAGGCTGAGTACTTCCTAATTTATTTTAATCCTCTCAATCACTCCAGTGTTATTTCCATATCAAAGTGGAGAAAACTGAGGCTCAAAGAAGTTCAAGTCACCTCTAAAGGTGGCAGAACTAAAATTTAAACCCAAGTCTCCACGGAGGACCTAGAAAATCACTGTGCCCCTGATAAGTCCGTTTTACCTTCCTTATCATCTGCAATTTTTATATTCTCCACACAGAACACAAATTTCTTTGACACTTCCAGAAATCCCACAACTAAAGAGCCATCCCAAAACATTAGTTGAGGGTAGTCTCAAAGGGAAGTGAGTTTGTTTCCTTCCCAAAGGGCCTTGCACTTAACCATAAATTCCTTGACAATCACCACCCATGACAACCCAGCAGGGCCACCTTAAAAGGAAGATCCTTAGAGAAACCCAAGGGAATATCCCAAAAGAGTAAGGACTTTCACCTGAGTTGTCTGTCCAGTTACATTGTAACACAGTCATCCATGCAGCCTTCCACTAGCATCAGAATTTCACCCAGCCCCACCTCTCCCAGCCCCAGGTGGTTCCTTCTCATTTTCCAGCATGGTATAACTCTCCTTCCATCCTGCTTTTTCTGTCCTAACTTTCTTTCCCTCAGCCTCCTTCTCATTGTCTTCTTTCAGACAGGCTTCCAATATAGACCTTTGTAAACTACTATTGTGAGTTGTTAAATTAAGACAAACCTGATGGATGGAGCCATCACATACAAGAAAGAAAAGAAAGAAGTGAGCAGTCCCAGGATAACCAGCATCTTTCCAACTTCTTTAGTTGTTGCTGCTTTTGCTGCTGCTCCGGGTTCAACCTCAACTCTGGGTTCCGATACCGGTCTGGCTTCTAGCTTCTCACTCCACTAGCTCCCGGGTACTCGGCAATAGCTAGACTCCTAGCAGCGCCCAGAATCCTATTTAAATCCGAGAGCTGTCAGCGCACAGCCTGTTGGGAAATGTAGTTCTGGCAGGGAGGAGCCAGAGGAACGGGTAGAACTTACTTACATAGGCAAAGGAAATGTGGGGAAACTGAAGTGACTGTCCTCTAACTCTCCACCCTCAATCATTTCTCTTAGATAGGGAATGTATTCTCCCAAACAACCATACCTTAACCCTGCAAAATTGAATATACATATATTGTAGAATATTTATAACTTTAGCAACTTTAAAACAACAATTTGAAATTCAAGTGTGATTAACATAGAAAGATGAGGGAAACCCCAGAGAATGGACAGAGAAGTCTGGACAGTGGTTACCCTTAATGAGGAAGGGGCAGTGACTGGGAAGGAGTCTGAATGGAGCTCCTGGGGTGCTGGGCGTATTTTTTTCTTTGATCTGGGTCCTAGTACACAGGAATGCTCACTTTCTGAGAATCCATTGAGTTATACACTTGATTTGTGCACTTCTCTGAGTTTTATGTTATACTTCAATGAAGCTTTTTTTTTTTAAGACAGCTATTTCTCAGGCTGGAGCAAGTGATATCATCATAGCTCACTGCAACCTCAAACTCCTGGGCTCAAGTGATCCTCCTGCCTCAGCTTCTGGAGTAGCTGAAACTATAGATATGTACCACCATGCCTGGCTAATTTCTGTATTTTTTATAGGGATGGGATCTTACTATGTTGCTCAGTCTGGTCTCAAGCTTCTGGCCTCAAATGATCCTTCTTCCTCAGCCTCCCAAAGTACTGTGATTACAGGTATAAGCCACTGTGCCCAGCCTTCATATGCACATTACAAGGCAAGGGCATAGTACTTAACCATAAATTGGGCATAGTATTTAAGTGTATAGACTCTAGAGCTGGAACTTCCCAATTCAAATCCTGGATCATCTACTTACATGCTCAATAGCCCTGGGCAAGTTACTAAATCTCTTTGTTAACTCAGTTTCCTCACTTGTACAATGGGTGGGCACGATAAATATATATATATACACACACACACGTACACACATACATATATATATATATATATATATACACACACACACACACATAGGGGTTGGACATAAAGTTCATGTGCAATTTTAAATAGTTGTAATTTTAAATTACAAATGAACTTTATGTCCACCCTATAACATACATAATATATACACACATGCATACATACATATGGGTATATACATACTAACTTAAATTTTTTAAGTATTCAATTATTGAATAGGTAGAAAATTTGAGATAAAAACTAGCATATACTAAACCCAACAACAGTCAGCTGTTGTGGTTAGCTGTATTGACTCCTCTCTTCCTTGCTATCCCTCTTGCTTTACTCAAGGGTTTGGTGTAGAAAAGGTAGAGTGTGAATGTGAGTGAAGTTTTAGTTGAACACCATTAAAGATGGGGGAAACACACACATACAAAGCTGGCAGAAATTCTCAGAGCCTCTGGATGTGTATGAGAGGATGGGAGAAGGATAGGTGGGGTTCACTGCCCTTGTTCACTCAGCATTCCTCTCCTGGACAAATGGTCAGGCAAGGAGCCAGGACAGGACCTCAGGAATCATGTCCCACTTCTAGTCCTGTAAAGCCCGAGAAGCTCCCAGGAAGATGCATACAGGAAAGAAGTCTCCTGTGCCAGATGCTGTTCACTCCCTCCCTCATCAATTCGTCCCCTCAACACACACTTACTGGGCGCTTCTCGTGCCAAGTACCAGAAACACACAGTTTCTGCCCCTTGGGAAGCCCATGGACTTGACCATCAGAACAAGGAATGATCATATAATCACAAGGGGAACTTTTCTTAACTCAAATCCAAGATCTCCTGCATTTATGAAAATGGTGCTCAACTCATTTTGATGTTGTGGAGAGGCAGGGAGTTATAAAGAACAGCACACAGTTCTCAGAAGAGGAGATATTAGAAGTAATACTATATATAAGGCATCCAGAATTATGAAAATATGTAAATAGGTTCCTAAAAACAAGTGTTAAATTTTATAGTCCAAAGACACTATCAGATTATTGATTAGCTGTACCAAAATGTGAAACTTTAGGCCAGGCACCTTGGCTCCCACCTGTAATCCCAGAACTCTGGGAAGCTGAGGTGGATGGATCACCTGAGCTCAGGAATTATAGATCAGGCTGAACAAGAGCTGACCCTGTCTCTAAAAATAGCCAGGCATTATGGCAGGCACCTGTAGTCCCAGCTACTTGAGAGGCTGAGGCAGAAGAATCACTTGAACCCAGGAGTTTGAGGTTCCTGTGAGCTAGCCATGATGATGTATTTACACTCCAGCCTCGGTGACAGAGACCTCATCTCTAAAAAGAAAGAAAAAGAAAAGAGTGGAGAGATAAGAAATAAACACAAATAAATAAGGGAATTTATGTATAATTAATATGCTATTTTAAACAAATAGTGGCGGGAAGATGATTTATTTAATAAAGTATTGTAATACCTTGGTATCCAATTAGGAAAAAGTAAACTTGATCCTCCAAAAATTCTAATAAATCAAAGATATGAAAGATGAAGCCATTAAAGTATTAAGAAGAACCATTGAACAATATTTTAAATAATTTTAGTGTGGTAAAATCTTTCTAGCAAGACAGGATAATCAAAAACTAAAAAATGAAGGTAAAAGAAAATATTCATGACAAAAACCTCCACACATGAGGCAAGATGGATGAGAAACTGGGAGGAAATATTCACAGTATGTGTCACAGACAAGAGTCTAATTGATGTAGTATGTAAAAAACTCTTACAAATCAATAAGAAAAAGAATAACAACCCAACTGAGGTAACAGTTTACAGAAAAGGAAAATGCAAGTGGATTTTCAACCTCACTCATGAAAGATACAAATTAAAATTACACTGGGAGCCACTTTTCACTTATCAGATTGGCAAAGATCAAAAAGACTGTAGGATCCACTGGCAAAGATGTGAAGAAATAATATTGAAACACTGCTAGTAGGGAGTTGGTTACAAACTCAGTAGAAGCAAGTGTGGTAACACCTGATAAAGCCACACATGTACCGGTTGACCCAGACGTTCCACTTCCCTGTAATCGTAAGGTTATTGTTGCAGCACTGTAACAGCAAAAGTTTGGAAGCTTCAACAGTACAGCCACACTACAGACACTACATACCTGTGAAAAAGAAAAATATTTTTTAAACATACAGGTATGGAATGATCTCTGAGACATACTAGGTGAAAAAAGGGAGCAGAACAGTATTTATAATATGCTACCATTTGTTTAAAAAGTGGAGGGGATATATGGACATGTTGGTGTATGCATAGAGTATCTCAGAATAGATAAGTAATGAATAATGACAATTGCGTCTAGAGAGACAGGAGTGGGAGGAGGCTTTTCACTTAGTGTATGTACTTTTTGTACCTCTTGAACCCATAATCTATGGTCTATTTAAAATTAAAGTTTTCAGTTAAAAATAAAAAACCTGATAACCCACAGGCTTCACCTTTGTCAGGCTTCCAAATTAAACACCTGGAGAAGGTGATGTTATTATAGTTATATCCTGTCCCTGAGTGAAAACTCTTATCGTGAATTCCTACAAATCTTGTGTCCTCAAATTGTAGACATAATGATTATACTGAAAAAATACATACCCTATTGACATTGAAAAGGACACTGACTTGTTTCTAAATCATGATGTTTTACTGATTGTCTTGAGCATTAGAACATTTTAGCCTGTGTGTTGTCAGCTCTGGCCAATGATTGTAACCTCTGTTTTGTACCCTCCGCTGAAAAAGGACAACAGTAAGAAGAAGAGTCCCTTTCCTTGTCCTAAACTGTCTTATAAAAGTATTCCAACTTGTAACAGACTTTGGAACACTTCCAACCACTTTGGTGTGTCTTCCTGAGTCAATCCTTGCATTTAACTTTCAATAAATTTTTACCACATACTAAGTTATTTCGTCTTAGGCTGAGCAACATTAGAGAGAACCTATCTCTACAAAAAAAAAAAAAAAAAGTTAGCTGGGCATGATAGTGTGCTACTCTAGTGCCAGCTGCTAGAGAAGTTAAGTCAGGAGGATGGCTTGCACCCAAGAGTTTGAGGTTTCTGTGAGCTACAATGACACCACTTACTGTACTCTAGCCTGGGCAACAGAGCAAGAGCCCATCTAAAAAAAAAAAAAAAAAAAAAATTATGCCTCAACAGCCTTAATTCTGGTCAATGCTCAGACCACTTTGAAACAGTTTATGTGTTTATTTTTGTTAAATTAACCATTGCAATTTCACAAAATAAAGCTATTGCTCAAACCAGTATTGAGACATTCTTAAGTATGTTTTACCAAGCAAGCAAAGCCATTGTCATCACCCATTTCATCATTGTAACTGGCAACAAGAAAAGGTCCTGGACCAATCTGATATCTGCTTTTTAGGAACTTTCCACCTGAGACAGACAGATATAAGTCATAGACAGAAAGATGAGAACACCAGAAGACAAAGTACAGGAATGGAGCTGAAATTCAGTGATGATGAAGCATTCCTCACTTCCAACACCTTTGAGAAGGGTCCTCTTCTTGTCTCACTGTGAGTGAATCACAGGTCAAGTTCACAGATCAGCTATCCTCCCACGGGCAGGGATCAATGGAGATTACATGCTGTGAAGCAGAGCTTGCTGGTTTGACCTTTGGCTGGAATTCATCAAGTGTGGTCACACTGCAGAAGCCACCAGGTTCTCCCTGTCCTGGCTACCCTATTAGAACAGAGCCTCTTACAAACTAGAGTGGTTCATTTTGTATAAAATCAGGGAAAAAAACCCTGATAGCTAAGGCAATTCTTAGTAATAAAAACAAGACCGGGGGCATCGGCCTACCAGACTTTAGACTGTACTACAAGTCTATAGTGATCAAAACAGTATGGTGTTAGCACAAAAATAGAGAGATAGACATCTGGAACCAAATAGAAAACCATGAGATGAAAACTAGTACCTTACAGCCACTTGATCTTTGATAAACCAAACAAGAACATACACTAGGGGAAAAAATCCTTATTCAATAAATGGAGTTGGGAAAACTGGATAATCACATGTAAAAGACTGAAACTGGACCCCCACCTTTTTCCACTCACTAAAATTGGATACAAGATACTAAATCTAAGGCATGAAACCATTAAAATCCTCAAAGAAAGTGTGGCAAAAACACTTGAAGTCAGCCTGGGGCTTCTGAAGAAGACTTTTGTGGCAATTGCAACAATAAAAATTAACAATGGGACTTAAACGAAATAGCTTCTGTACAGCTAAGAAGACAACAACCAAAGCAAACAGACAACCATCAGTATGGGAAAATATATTTGCATATTATGAATCAGACAAAAGCTTGATAACTAAGATCTACAGAGAACACAAATTAATCAACAAAAACCCCCCAACAATCCCATATATCACTGGGAAAGAGACATGAATAAAACCTTCTCTACAGAAGACAAACAAATGGCTAAAAACATGAAAAAATGTTCATCGTTCCTAATTATCAGAGAAATGCAAATCCTAACCACCCTGAGATGTGGTATATGTATACCATGAAATACCATACAGCTACTAAAAAGGATGGTGACTTTACATCTTTTGTATTAACCTGGATGGAGTTGAAACACATTCTTCTTAGTAAAACAGCAAAAGAAAGGAGAAGCAAGAATCCAATGTATGCAATTCCAATATGAGGACAATTAATGCTAAGTACATGGTGAGGGGTGGGGGAATAGGGAAGTGGAGATAGGGAAGGAGGGAGGAGGTGGAGAATGAAATAAAAGGAAAAAAGAAAAACAAATTAAAGCATAGGAAGAACTGTAAGCCTCTCTTTCTCTTTCTCCTTTCCTCCTTGCCATCTCCCCTAGTTTTCAAATCACAGATTCTGGAAGCCAGATGAGACAAGTAGGTGGTCTTGAGTCTTACTTTCCTACTTCAGCCCTCACCCCACTTCCTTACAAGGGCTTATAAACACCACATTGTTGTTTCCATTCCCAGCCATGAGGAACTCTTCCCAGCTCCCTACTGAAAAAAGCACACCAAAGTGGAAGGAGGTTTTTTTTGTATTTGTTTTATCCCCACTCCAAATGATTTGCTGTTCCCTTTTCTTGGTTTTATTTTATTTATTTTTATTTATTTATTTATTTATTTATTTATTTATTTATTTATTTATTTTAGAGACAGTCTTACTTTGTCACCCTTGGTAGAGTGCTGTAGTATCACAGCTCACAGCAACCTCCAGCTCTTGGGCTCAGGCGATTCTCTTGCTTCAGCCTCCCAAGTAGCTGGGACTACAGGCACCTGCCACAACACCCAGCTATTTTTTTTTTTTTTTTTGCAGTTTTTGGCCAGGGCTGGGCTTGAATCTGCCACCTCCAGCATATGGGGCCAGCGCCCTACTCTTTTGAGCCACAGGCACTGCCCCACCCAGCTATTTTTTGGTTGTTGTTGCTGTTTGGCTGGGGCCGGGTTCGAACCCGCCACCCTCAGTATATGGGGCCGGCGCCCTACTCACTGAGCCACAGGCACTGACCCCTTTTCTTGGTTTTAAAAGGTGAAATAAACACATTATCTTTCTCAAAGAAAAGAAAAAAATTGCTGGTAGTAGGTAGCTTCTGTTGATCTTGCTCCATGAGTCAGCCACCCTTACCTATAACCTACAGCAGGCACTACTGATATTTGAGCCACTTCTTCCTTGGGATGGACTATTCTGTAAGCTGGAGGATGTTTGACAGCATCCCTCGCCACAACCCACAAAATGCCTATAGCACTACTGCCAGCTTGTGACAACCAAGAATGTCTCCACACACTGCCACTGTCCACTGTGGGGCAAAACTGCC
The DNA here is from genome assembly GCA_963574355.1 of Loris lydekkerianus. Lineage (NCBI taxonomy): Eukaryota > Metazoa > Chordata > Mammalia > Primates > Lorisidae > Loris > Loris lydekkerianus. Next base: position 4,253 of record CAUYPK010093753.1, on the reverse strand, counting down.
CCCCTTTAGGAATCATTTCCCTCCAGAACATAGGGGCTACAGGATAACCCTGACATATGCATTGTTAAAAAGGATTAGAGTGCAGTAACGTTGTACTTAGCATCCCATGTGTTTGACTCAGCTCCAGCCAAGCTAACCTGCTTACTGTCCACATCAAGTTATTAATATCCTCTCAGGGCCTGGGATGCTGGCTATCCACTAATCCTTTTGCCCTTCAAACCTTTACCAACTCACACCTTCATTCTGTCTACCTCTGACCGCTCCATTAGTCTCTTATGGCTGGGATCTGTGCACACATATACATCCAAAACACACCTCTCACAAGCGACTGTCTGAGGTGATAGAAATGTTCTATGTCTTGATAGGGGTTTGGGTTATATGCTTTTGTCAAAACAGCAAATGTCCACTTAACACTTAGGCATTTCACTATATGTAAATTTTACATCAAAAGGAGAAAAGCTAGATGGTGCCCATAGCTCAGTGGATAGGGCGCTGGCCACATACACCCAGGCTGGCGGGTTTGAACCCAGCCCAGGCCAGCTAAACAACAATGACAACTGTAACAACAACAAAAAAATGGCCAAGCGTTGTGGTGGGCACTTACAGTCTCAGCTACTTGGGAGGCTGAGGCAAGAAAATCCCTTAAGCCCAAGAGTTTTTGGTTGCCCTCCAGGCAGTTGGCACGTGGAACCATCCACCTCTGAAGTCCCTTCTTCAGACTTCTCACCCTTCTCCAGTGACATGAATCCCAGTGTGAAAGTTATCAGTACCAAAATGAAGTCTATGCCAAGAAGCCAAGAGGGAGGGGCTCTCACATTCTATGTTTGCACCAAAAGAAAAGCCATAGGAAAGTTTTCCAAGCTGCAGCTTGCCACACAAGTGACACAGGGATAGATAGCCACTATACAAGAATACTTTCATACTGTCTCCACTAATGTACTGATGTCAGCTCCCCCATAACCCTGAAAGCAATGTTCTCTTTGTTTCAGAATAACTCACCTGAACTTACTTTTCTCTTTTTCTTTCTTTCCTTCTTTCCTTCCTTCCTTCCTTCCTTCCTGCCTTCCTTCCTTCCTTCCTTCCTTCCTTCCTTCCTTCCTTTCTTCCCTTCCCTTCCCTTCCTTTCCCTTCTTTTCCTTCCCTCCCTCACTCCCTCCTCCTTCCCGTCCCTGTCCCTTTCCCTTTCCCTTTCCCTTTCCCTTTCCCTTTCACTTTCCCTTTCCCTGTCCCTTTCCCTTTCTCTCTCTCTCTCTCTCTCTCTCTCTCTCTCTCTCTCTCTCTCTCTCTCTCTCTTTCTTTCTTTCTTTCACAGAGCCTCACTCTGTTGCCCAGGCTAGAGTGTTGTGGAGTCATAGCTCACAGCAACCTCAAACTCCTGGGCTCAAGTGATCCTCTTGCCTCAGCCTCCTGAATAGCTGGGACTACAAGTGCCCACTAGTATGCCCAGCTAATTTTTTATTTTTATTAGAGACAGGTTTCCCTCTTGCTCAGGCTGGTCTCGAACTCCTGAGTTCAAGGAATCCTCCTGTCTCAGCCTCCTAGAGGGTCTAGCCACACTTTTGTCTTTAAAAGCTTCCCCTCTGATGCTCCTATGATCCATCATAGCACCTTTATTTTGAATTGCAATTCCTTTGTATTCCCAAGTAAACTTCCTTTGCAGAATAAGCTGATAAAATTACTTGATTGTTTTTAGGAGACACTGACAAATTTCAGTTCACTATTTTTAAAAAAATTTTCTTCCCTTTTTATTGTGGTAAAACATACATAACATAAAGATTACCATTTAATCATTTAAGTACATAATTTAGTGCTATTAGATACATTTATAATATCAGACAACATTCACCCATCTCCCTCTCTAGAATTCTTTTCATCTTGTAAAACAATTCTGTGCCCACTAAACAATAACTCCCCATTTCCTCTTCCTCCTCCCTGGGGCCCCCATTCATTCTTTTCTGTCTCTGTGATTTGGCTACTCTTGGAGTCTCATATAAGTGGAATCACATAGTACTTAGCTTCTTGTAACTGGCTTATTTCACCTAGCATAAGGTACTCTGGTTTCATCCATGTTGAAGCATATGTCAGAATGTTCTTTAAGGCTAAATAATGTTCCATCATATGGACAGACCACACTTTTCTTAGCCATTCATCTCATGATGGTACCTGGGTTGTTTCCATGTTTTAGCTATTGCATTACTTTTCTATCCAACTTAAGATTTCACAGTCATCACTTCAGTCATTATCTTGACAATATCCTCAGCCATTGTCTTTCTGCCTCAAGAGCCTGATAAAACCCAACCATGATGAACCCATTTGTCTGGTTTCTAACTCCTGAGCTCAGGCAATCCACCTGCCTCAACTTCCCAGAGTGCTAAGATTATAGGTGTGAGCTACCGTGAGAACTGCTAGAGAGAAAAAAAACCCATCCCCTTATGTTTGTGTGTGTGTGTTTTTTGAGACAGAGTCTCATATATGTTGCCCTCAGTAGAGTGCTGTAGTGTTATAGCTCACAGCAACCTCAAACTCTTGGGCTTAAGCGATTCTCTTGCCTCAGCCTCCCATGTAGCTGGGACTACAAGTGCCCACCACAATGCCCAACTATTTTTTGGTTGCAGTTGTCATTGTTGTTTGGCAGGCCCAGGCTGGGTTCCAACCTGCCAGCTCTGGTGTATGTGGTTGACTCTCTAGCCACTGAGCTATAGGCGCCAAGCCCATCCCTCTGTATGTTGATACCAATATAAATTCATGGCCACCAGCCTCACCTAGGAACCCCAATAAAGCTGTTGATCTTATTTTATTTCCCTAATTGCCACCAGCCTAATCTAATTAATGATTATTTCAAACATTTGCTACCCTTCTGAAGCTTCTTGCCTATTTCCTTCCGTTATAGCATGTATCCAGCCTCTTTTTTTTTTTTTTTTTTTTTATTTTGAGACAGAGTCTCACTTGGTTACCCTTGGTAGAGTGCCAGAGTGTCTTAGCTCACAGCAACCTCAAACTCTTGGTTCAAGTGATCCTTTTGCCTCAGCCTCCCAAGTAGCTGGGACTACAGATGCCCACCATAACACCCAGCTATTTTCAGAGACAAGGTCTTGTTCTGGCTCAGGCTGGTCTTAAACCTGTGAGCTCACACAATCCACCTGCCTTGACCTCCCAAGTGCTGGGATTACAGGCATGAGCCACAACATCCGGCTAAGTATACTGGCCTCTTATCCACACATACAAGTAGAAACCATCATATATGAAAAAAAAAAAAATGCTTCAATTTCCTGCTACCAATTGTCAAGTACAGTAGAACCTCACTGTTGACCACTTCCCTACTTTGACCACTGCCTTAAGTTTACCTACTCTTCATAGACTGAACATGTGCCACATGGACATGTCAGTACTAGGCCTAGTTCCTTATGTTGACCATCTCTGTATGTTGACCAGTTTGTTACAGTCCCTTGGGTGGTCATATAACACACAGTTCTACTGTATATTGGAATCCATGCTTCTCATATCTTCCATTCCTCCTAAGATGAATTTCTTTTTATCCCATCCTCTCCTGCTTTCTCAGGGACCTCACCTTATCATTTATCTCCTTTCTCTTCTTCATCTTTAATTTTTTCCTCTATGCTCTTCAAAAAATTTCCTACTGGCCAGGTGTGGTGGCTGACGCCTTTAATCCTAGCACTCTGGGAGGGCGAGGTGGGTGGATTGCTTGAGCTCACAAGTTTGAGACCAGCCTAAGCAAAAGTGAGACCCTGTCTCTAGTAAAAATAAAAAAACTGAGACATATGAAGAGAACACAGCCATGTGACAGGAAGGAGCATCTGCAAGCCAAGGAACACCAAGGATGCCGGCGAACACCAGGAGCCAGAAGAGGTGAGGAAGGACCCTCCCCAGAGCCATCAGCAAGGAGCACAGGCCTTGCTGATGCCTTGATTTGGGACTTCTAGAATCTAGAACTCTGAGGATAACCAGAATCTGCAATTAAAATTATAAGATACTGAGAGATTAAAGATGGCGGCCGAGTAACAGCTTCCCTGCAACTGGGCACCGCAACTCTGGGGAGACAAGACTCCAGACATCTCTGGCTGGTGGGATCTGCCTACAATCATCCCTTTGAGGATACAGGGAGCCAGCAAGGGACTTCTGGATCCCAGGAGGAGGACAAAAACAGTGGAAAACTGGCAAGTGGCTGCGTGTGTTCGATCGACCTAATCACACCAGCAACCTTGAGCAGCAGTGAGACTACAAACCAGAAAGGC
>CAUYPK010093752.1:0-21688 GCA_963574355.1 Loris lydekkerianus | reverse complement strand
GTTTATCAATCCAATCATTAAAATTCTTCCTCTATAAATTTTGGTAATACGCATATTTCCTCAAAATGCCAGGAAGGCTATGTTAACCAGTGTGATGAAAATGTGTCAAATGGTCTATAAAACCAGTGTATGGTGCCCCATCATTACATTAATGAACACAGCTATGATTTAATAAATAAAAAAAAAAAAATGTGAGCACTGAAACTATAAAACTACTTAAAGAAAACATACCAGGAAAACTCAATGACATTGGTCTGAGAAATGATTTTTTTTTACTATGACCCCAAAAGACAGGCAATAAAAGCAAAAACAGACGAATGGGATTGCATGAAACCTAAAAGCTTCTGTGCTACAAAAGGAACCATCAACAGAATGAAGAGACAACCTATGGAAAATGAGAAAATATTTGCAAACCATTCACCTGTTAAGGGATTAATATTTAAAATACAGAAGGAAATCAAACAACTTAATAGCAAAGAAACAAGCTGATTTATGACCCTGTGAATCCAATCATACCTGAAATCTCTATCTTGCAGTATAATGCCGCTTAATTTTTTTCCTAGCTTATAGCAATTTGAGTTAGTCTTCTGCCATTAGACCACCAAAGAGTCCTAAATAGTACCTATAATGTTATAGATTGAAAAGCTGGAATCCAAAGCTTTCACCTGCCCTTTCTGTTTTGTTAACCCTAAGAAATGATTCTTCTACCAGTTTTTATTTCCGCTAAATTGCTTTCACTGACCCCCACTATTCCTAATTCAATCTTTCCTCCCCTGCACCCCTCACAGCGTATACTTACTATCACGGCATGTCTCACACATTACAGCTATTTACACACACAGCTTCCCCAGATGTTCCCCTTATCTTTACATTCCTAGCCAGAGCCTGGCACATAATAAGTACTGAATCAATGTTTGCTAAATTAAAGCAACTATGTCAAACGGCTGTGCTGATGATGTCTTTCAAAGCTATGCTGAGCCACAGGTTAGAGCTATTCCAGAAATGTGGGAGGGGAGTGGAGGAGAGAGCTGACCCCCAGCTCACAGAGTTGATGCCACCACGAAGCATCCCCAGTCTGCAGGGTCGGGACGAAGCTCTGGACTTCATGTTTGATCTAACCTCCAATGTCAGCAGATTTTGTTATACCAAATCAATATGAGCAACATACACTATTGGGTCTACACTTACCTCCTAGAGTTCAGCAGCCAATAGTGATATCCAGGTGGCCTACTGGACACAGTGGAAGGTAAGTAGATAATCGGGCTTCCCCTGATAGAAATGGTCCTTAGTTATTGAGGTCTGCTGAATGAAGGCCCACAAAGGGGTGTGTTGCAGAGATGATATAAGATAGGGTGAAATCTGACATCAAATGGACTGAAATGCACAACCACCCTAAAGGAAGAAGTGTTGCTCAGAGCATGGAGTCCTCCTGCTCCTGTGAAGAATCGAATCATCCCAGATTTCCTAACAACTCGTGGCAGGATCCAGAGTCCATTTTTATAGCTGGACCTACAATAACGAGGATAAAAGGCAAAAATCAGTCATGCCAAAGAGCGTTGAAAGACGTGATTCTTTGCTTCTCTTTCAGAGCTGACACTGTCAGGACGCAGGCTCCTAAAAGCATGACATCTGACTCAGTGCCTCGATGTGCGTCTTTGCAGACTGGCACAGAAATGTCTTTTGATCCCCCTTGCTTCATTTAATTATGATGAAAATCAGCTTCCCCTTAAATTAAACTCACTATAAGCACCACACACTCTCCAGGGGACATCAGCCTTGGCTGCTGAGAAGGCCACACTGTCAAACCCTCTGACAGTGTGTCCGTAACTAACCTGGCGTTGATCTTTCAAGAGTGACTGTGCGTCTGCAAATCGTCAGTTAACAGTAACTGCAGGTTTCATCTGGCAGGGACTTCTCACTATCAGGCAAACCAGCACTTTGAAGCGGTATGGGGGTGAACGCTATGGAGCTCACGCTCAGAGAACTCCCTGTGAGGGGGCAGCCTCTCATCTTGGGGCAACATTAAGGCAATGTCAGCCCCGTCTGCTGAGCTCGTAGCTCCAAGATGAAAAGTCTCCATGTTCCCCTTTAGAACTGCCCATCATCCATTTTCTCTGGGAGATTTGCTTGCCAGTTTGTAAAACCATCCTGAGCAGCAGTGACAAGGATGATTAGAGAGGAAGACAGCTCCTGACACAATTCTTTTAAACAAAGAAAGAGAGAGAAATGTGGGGAAGAAAGAGTGCTCCGAAGGTTTGGCTTCAAATAGCATTAAAAGAGGACGATTCTAATTCCCTGCATGAGAATTATTAGTGTCCATCTCTTGGCCTAAAGGAGTTATCAGGATAAGAGAACTTCCTGGGAGACACCACATCAGACTGTGCGGTTCCACAGATCCTGGACAGATCCTCGGGATCCTGACGTCCTCCTGTTCGCGAGCTTCCCTTTTCTTCCCAGAATCAAAGGATCGGAAGTGCTGGGAGCACCTTCAAGGCCATGCAGTGTGCCCTTCTGCCCAGCGCAGCTTCTCATGCCATTTGGTCTTGGTTTAACTTGAATATTTCCGATGTTGGAGAGACCACTGCTTTTTTTTTTAAAGGGAGAATGATCTTTTTTAAAACAGTCCAGTTTGCTGAAAAGTTCTTTATAGGAGGCTAAATAAAACCTGTTTCCTGGTAACTTTCAAATATTGGTCCTAGTTTTTACTGCTGGGAATAAAGTAGAAACTTGTTCACTTAATCAACCTTCATCAGTGCTGTCATATCATTAATATCTCCAATGGTTGTTCCTTCAATGGTCACCTTTCTTTATTTAAAAATGTTTGGAGATTTCAGCAGTACAAGTGCAGTTTTGGTGCGTGAATGTGTTACATGGTGGGGAAGTCCAGACCTTTGTTCACCCATATCAATAGGTAATTTTTCATCCTTCACCCAGCTCCCACTCTTCCACCTTCCGGAATCTCCAGTGTCTATGATGCTACTCTGCATGTCCAAATAGACCCACTGCTTAGCTTCCACTTGCAGGTGAGAACGTGCAATTTGACTTTCTGTTTCTGAGTTATTTAACTTAGGATAATGGCCTCCAGTTCAATTCATGTTGCTACTGGTTGTTTTCCAAGTGGTTCTTCATCATGCCAACTCTTCTCTTAAGTGTCTTAAGCTTCTCTTAAGCTTACTTTTAGAAGCTATGGCAAGCATTAGTAAACATCAAGAGAGGTTTTTTTCCCTGTATCTTCCCAGTATTGTTTCTTAACCCTGGGAGGATTGCTATTCAGAGTTTTGTGAACATTGTATAAATTTGATTAATCCCAATAAGTATTTCAATTACAACACACAGGGGCCAACGTGGTTGCTGATTCAATAAGCTTTTTAAAGGTAGAGGGGATATTGTATAAAAGTGAAAAGAAAGAGCAAGAGGGCAGTCCCGTGGCTCAAAGGAGTAGGGCGCTGGCCCCATATGCCGGAGGTGGCGGGTTCAAACCCAGCCCTGGCAAAAAAAAAAAAAAAAAAAAAAGAGAAAGAGCAAGAAAGACCCCATAGAACTTTGATATTATTACTTCTTTAGGGTCAAAAAAAATCACCCATTTAGTTACTAACTTAGTATTTATAGGAGAATAACTAGTGAGGAAATAGAAATAATCTGGCAGCATGCTGGGCCTCATTGGCTATTTGCAGGAATCCCACCATTTCCCCAGAACACAAAACGTTGTCCAAAAGAGCAGTCAGACTGGTGTTGACAAGGTCTTTGATTCTCCTCCTTCCAATGCCAAATCTGGCCCACAAGACTTTCATTGATCCCCCTCCCTCTGCCAATATTGACACTGGAGGGCAAACAGCATCTCAGGGGTAGATGTGTCCATTTTCCTGGGGACCAGAGCCCCAGGTCAGTAATGTTAAAGACCCAATGCATTAAACTATGTTTGTTGTTTTGAAAAAGTAGAGTTTAAGGACACGGAGGTCAGTTCTTTCCCCCCATCAGTGTCACTGTGGAAGACAGATGTTTTAGGAGCAAGAGCTGAAGAGGCAAGGACCTTGGCACAGTTCAGAATGTCCTGTCCACACCAGAGATTAAGGGAATGAACTCCCGGCACCTGACGCTGACGTGGGAGAGGCTGCAGCAGAAATGCAGAGCAACAGGGCTGCAAAGTGGGGGTGGATCTCTGCAAAGTGCCAGTCAGCCATTCTGAGATCCATCCAAACAGAAGGACGGGCTGCCAGTGATGCTGTGGCCCAGTGGGCTCAGACTCTTGGGGTTACTGTGGTGCGAGGAGCCAGGGCTGCCTGTGCTGTGTGTCATTGTAAGTGATGACTTCACAGCATCCCTATGAGAAACAGGCCCGGACGTGTGGCTGCTCTGTAAACTCCACCCCGGAAAGTCACACCTACTGCTTCTTGAACACAAAATTTATATTCTTCTCATTGTTTCTTTCTGTGCTGGGTACTAGCTTTAAACAATTGCATAGTTTCCAGATTAGGAAGAGAATGAGTGCCAGGCTTCCAGATGCATATTTAATACAACTTAAAAATTTCACATACAGTGGATATGTACACACACATATATATATATTTTATTATCCTAGTAGGACATATATAACATTTTATGCATTTGTATTAGTATGTCCCAGAGTTTTGCATTTAAATGAATCGTGGATGCCTTTCTCTTCCGTGTTTATAGTCAACATCTCAGGGCAGAGACCATGTCTTGCCCACCCTTGAGTCCCCCAGAGCATCCTGGGATGGTTTCTTTCACACTGTAGGTGACCATCAGGGTTCCCTGGATTGTTATTCCAGCTACATGGGTCCATTCCCACCACTGGTCTGGGTGGTCTCCTTATAAACCATTTACTACACCTAATTTCCTGCCTATTGTCTGGCTTAGTCTAATTGTCTTCCTTATGCCATCTCTTTCATCTTTTTTTCCAAGGAGAGGGGGAAATTTGGTTCCCTCCTATATCATCCCTTCCCACAGAGAGAGGGAACTTGGAGCTTTACCTCTTATTTCAGGATTTACTCCATAACTCTCCAGTAAATTACTTAAAACCTCATCTGCTAACTGCTCCCCTTAGAGGGTCATCTGGTTTTATGAACAAGGAATGCAATTTGCTTGCTTCCCTCCCTAAAACTTCATACAGTAGAGATTAACTGATAGCAAATTGTGGTTTTCATATGGGCTTGGCAGGCGTGAGATTGTTGCATCCAAATGCATAGCTCTTGCACTGAAATATTCATCACTGTACTTAGAGTTCTCCATCTTTTGACAGTCTGGATTATTTCTCTTGTTTGCATGACTAATAAAGAAGAAAGACCCTTTCTGCCCTCTCTGCCTACTCCTGCAGGGATGTGATCACATGTATCTGGCAAGTATTCTCTCACAGAGTAATCAACCAAAGAAGCCTTGCTCCATGAAATTAATCTCTTAACAATACTGACTATGTATACTTTGAGTTTCTAGATGGTTTTGCCTATCAACATTTTAAATGGCTTAACTGATATATGTAGCATCCTGTAGCAGTAGATAGTAAATAATTATTTATTGAAGTAATAAGTAAAAACTCTATTTTAAGAGCCCTTCACCATGAAATCCTGGGCCCTGTAACACTCACCTGTTTGACAATATTTCTTCTTTCTACTAGAAGGTGGAAAGTCACCATCAGTGTCTTTAAAAGAAAAGACTTTGCAATTTGGTATTTGCTTGTTTATTGATTTGACAAATATTTAGTTCCTATTCCACATACCATTTACTAGTAGGCACTCAATATACAAATAATTTGTAAAAAGAATGAATAGAAAAGTAATGAGCATCTAACAAGATTTTAATCCAAAAAGAGAGGCTCTCAGAAGGTAACAGGACCTGTATAAAAATAACGGAAGGATGCTTGCTGGGGGCAGGTGATCTCTTAGAGTGCCTTTGATTTGCATTTCTCTGGTGATTAAAGACGAGGAGCATTTTTTCATGTGTTTTTGGCCATTTATTTGTCATCCTCAGAGAAGTTTCTATTCAAATCTATTGCCCACTTTTAGACAGGATTGTTTGTACTTTTCTTATTGTTTAATTTGAATTCTCTGTTGATTCTAGTTGTCAGGCCTTTGTCAGATTCATAACATGCAAAAATCTTCTCCTATTCTGAGGGCTGTCTGTTTGCATTGCTTGTAGTACCCTTAGCTGTGCAAAATCTTTTTAGTTTGATCAAATCCCAATTCTTTATTTTTGGTGTTGCTGCAACTGCTGGGGGGGGGGGTCTTCCTCATACATTTTTTTCCCAGGTCAGTATCTTTAAGTTTTTTTTCCCCACACTCTCTTCTAGAATTTTTATTGTTTCATGTCATAAATTTAAATCTTTTATCAAATGAGAATCAATTTTTGTCAATGGTGAGAGGTGCGGATAACCAGTTCTCACAGCACCATTTGTTGAATAAGGATTCTTTCTCTCATCACATGTTTTCGTTAGGCTCATCAAAGATTAAATGACGATATGTGGCTGGCTTCATCTCTAGATTATCTATCCTACTCCATAGATCTACATCTCTATTTTTCTGCCAGTACCATGCTATTTTGATCACTATAGCCTTGTAATATAACCTGAAATCTGGCAACCTGATGCTTCTAAATTTGTTTTTGTTTCTAAGAACTGTATTTGCTATTAAGGATTTTTAGCCCACATCACAAAGTCCCAAAACACCAGACATTGATGTGGATGTGGAGAGAAGGGAACACTTCTACACTGCTGGTGGGATTGCAAACTAACACAGCCTTTTTGAAGAGAAGTATGGAGAATTCTCAAAGATCTAAAAGTTGACCTTCCATTTGACCCTGCAATCCCATTACGAGGTGTCTACTCAGAAGCACAAAATATCATTTTACCACAAAGACATGTGCACTAGAATGCTTATTGCAGCTCAATTCATAATTGCCACATCGTGGAAGCCACCTAAGTGCCTGTCAACCCACAAATGGATCAACAAACTGTGGAATATTATTCATCCATTTAAAAATATGGAGACTTTACATCTTCTACATTTACCTGGATGAAGTTGAAATACATTCTTCTTAGTAAAGTATTATAAGAATGGAAAAAAAAAAATTCAATGTACTCCATACTAATATGAAATAAATATATAAACAATTACCTGCTCATAAGAACAATAAAACACTAATATAGTCTAGTTCAGGGTGAGAGGTAAGTGGGATGGGGGAAGGGGAAGATGTTTGGCAGAAAGATGGAGGGCATGAGGTGGGATAGTGCACATTGTGAGGGTCTATAACACGCCCCATGGGTGAGGGACTCTTCTACAAATGGAACTTTACCCTGAAAGCAATGTAACCTAAACATTTTACCCTCATATTAATTTGAAAAAGTAGAACAAAATACTCAAAAATAAAAAAAAATAAAAATAATGGAAAGATTGTCATGGACCTTAATTTTAAAGTTTGATTTGCTGTTTATTACAGATTTGATGATTAATTTTATTTTTAAATACTGCACTAAAGTATTTTTTTATCTTAATTAGTAAGCTTTTTGGCACTCCTCTGAACTTTGCCCCTAAAGCAAGTGTGGGAAACGTATCCCCTTAGTCTCACCCCTGCACATGACATTTACTCCACAGGCTCAACCATTTCTCACTATCCCCACATGTTCAAATCACAGCATCTTTCTAAGTTCACACCAGGGTAGGGACATGTGAAGACTGTTAGCTGGCACTTGGATAGGAAAATCAGTTGTACTCAAGGAACTTCTTCATCCGGAAGGCCCCAGTAGGGAACTATGCACAAGGAACAATGACAGATCCCATCTGATCTGTCATTGACAGTTCAAAGTCCCACTTGATTTTGAGCTTTTGGCTAATAATAATGGGGCATTGGTGCAGATTAGATTCTGGCTCTAAAGAGGACTTGGTATGGACTGAATTGTGTCCCCCCCCCCAAAAAAAAAAAATCTGTATGCTGAAGTCTTACCCCCAGTACCTCAGACTATGACTGTATTTATAGACGGGGTCTTTAAAAGAGGTCATCAAATTAAAATTAGGTCATTAGAGTAGGTATCAATAAAATATGACGGGTGTCCTTATCCAGAGGGGAAATTTATAACAGACATGTACATAGGGAGATGTCACGTGACATCTCGGGCAGAAGAGCCCGGGCAGAAGACAGCCACCTGCAAGCTGAGAACCGGTGCTTGAAACAATTCTCTGCAGCCCTCAGGAGGCGCCGACCCTGCCTGAGCTCAGACTCCCAGCCTCTGAACAGATAAAAGAAAATTTTGGTGTATAAGCCCCTTTGTCTATGGATTTCTACTCTGCCCCAAGACCAAAGATATATCTTACCATCATTCAGTGAAATGAGGATATGGTAGAGGGATGCAAAGATCCTCGAGAAGAGGCTGCTAAGCCACACGCTGGCTTCTGAAGAGCCTCGCCCATTAAGCTCATACATTGACTGGTGCCAGCATTGCAGGGGGTGACCAGCAGAAATTCAGACTCGTGGGCTCAGGGAGAGAGACCCTTGCATCACACAGTTGACCTAACTTAATGTTCTTTGAACTTACGCCCTAGGAAACATGAGCCAATCTATGACCCAGGGTTTGGTCACATCTACATGCCTTCCCCTCCAAATAGGCAAAAAGATTGTGGAGGAAAGGAACATAGATGTCCTTCTCCCCAAAGCTCAGTTCAAATGTTACTTCTTGCAAAAAGCTTTAAAAGAGTCACATTCATTTTCACTCTCAAATGTGGAAGTGAGTTTGTTATTCTCTAAATTCCTACAAAACTTACCAGTGCTTTTCCTATGGAACTTAGCCCTTTTTCATAACCCCCCTTTAATAAACCAAGCATTAGTAATTTACCGACAGTATGCCACTGAATCTAAAAACAACCTCATGGGATGGGTATTTCCCAAAACCATTTTAGTGAGTCTTAAAGTAACTAATGTCAACAGACATGTACGGCTAACCTAGAAAGCTCTTTAGACACATCAAAGATGCAAAGGTAAAATAAATTTATCCTCATGAAGGTCTTAGTTTAATGGGAAATGTGTGTATAAATAACATATTAAAGTTTGATGGAATAAGTCAGTTTTTTCAAAGATGCTTATTGTGTATACATTATGTTAGATGTTCTGAGCACTTGAAATATATCTGACAATAAAATAGGCAAAATATGCGATATGATATAATACAATACAATGCAATACAAAGAAGCTATAGATGGGATGAAAAGTGCAGTAGAAGGAACATTGAAGTTCTAGGGGATATGGGAGCTTGGCTGCAATCTTAAAGTACTTGGTCAGGGTGAATGCAGGAAGAACTCACATTTATTTCAGTGTTAAATATTAGAAGTGTTCTGGTTCTTTACTTTCTGTCACCAGAAATATAAGGAACTTAACTCTTGTTTATATCAATTAAAACTGGCTTTGTAATATGTTGTTCCACTTAAAGTTATGGTGTCCAAGAACCTTTCACCCGTGTTAAGTGAGGACTTGCTGTACACCTGGGAGACATTCAAACAGACGCAGCAGGAGTCCACTCTGGCCGAATGCAGCTGGAGAAAATCTTAGTCTCAGCAAGAGCACTGAGCAGACCCAAGGGTTGCAGCCAGATGCTGTTCCTCAGCCTCCTCTCAGCAGGTTCTCTAGAAGGGAGACCTGAGCACCACGTGACCGTGATGCCAACAGAGTGAAATGATCTGACTCATTCTTAAAAGATTCCTCTGGTTCCTGGTTAGAGAGTCCATTGCATGACACCATCAGTGAGAGCAAGGAAACCTGTTGTAAGGTCATTGACATCACCCAGGTAAAACGTGCGTGAAGGAATTTTGGGATAGAGCAGTTGTTCTCAAACTACTGTGCCCTTTAGGAAACATGTGACAGTGTCTGCAGACATTGCTTGTTGTCCCACCCGGAGATGTGCTGTCATTTAGTGGGTGGAGGCCAGAGGAGGCTGCTAAACATCCCACACGGCACAGGGACAGGCCCTACAACAAAGAGGAGTTTTCCAACCCAAAATTCCAGTGATGCTTAGTGGGAGAAACCTGACAGGGGTCCTCAAACGTTTTAAATAGGGGGCCAATTCACTGTCCCTCAGACCATTGGAAGGCCGAACTATAGTTTAAAAAAAAAAACTATAAACAAATTCCTATGCACACTTATTTTGAAGTAAAAAAAAAAAAAAAAAGGGGAACAAATACAATCACCCCACCTCATGTAGCCTGCAGGCTGTAGTTTGAGGACCCCTGCAGGGAGACGTCATCTAAGTGAATGATATTTTTCTCAATATTTTTTGAAGATTGAACTGATAGAATGTGCTGCTGGACTAATTATGAGGCATGTGAGAAAGGGTGGTGTGACTCAAGGTTCCTTTGATTTTGGCCAGCACCTGGAAGAATGGTTCCAGTTTGGTTGGATGGTTGGTTTCTCTTCATTTTTGTTTTTAATTTGTTTTCATTTAATAGAGATGATAATGGCTCAGAATTTTATTTTAGTTTTGTTTAGTCTGTGTGCCTGTTAGACAGCCAACTGATATCAGGTCAGCACTATGGAGATTTTGAAGTTTAAGGGAGACTGGAAATTTAAGTTCAGAAGTCACTGGCATAGAGTTGGTATTTAAAGCCACAAGAACCATATGATCCTGCAATCCCATTATTCTAGGCACCTACCCAGAAGAAAAAAAATTATTTTATCATAAACATACTTGCACTAGATAATTTATTGCAGCTCAATTTACAATTGCCAAAATGTGGGAACAACCTAAATGCCTGCCCACCCACCCAGGAATAGATTAACAAGCTGTGGTATGTGTATTCCATGGAATACTATTCAGCCACTAAAAAAGATGGAGACTTTACATCTTTTGTGTTAACCTGGATGGAGGTGGAACACATTCTTCTTAGTAAAGCATCACAGGAATGAAGAAGAAGGAATCCCAAGTACTCTATTCTAATATGAAGACAGTAGATGAGGTAATACGGGAGGAGGGGATGTTAGGGGAACGAGCAAGGGAGAGGGGAGGCAGGAAGAGGGTGGGGGTCATGGTGTATGGCACACCTCTTAGGGGTGGGACAATTACAAGAGGGACTTTAACAAGTGAAATTAGTGTAACCTCATTCTTTGTATGCTCAACGAATCCCAAACAATTAAAAAAAAAAAAAAAAAAAGCCACAAGACCAAACGAGTTCACACAGGATGAGAAGAGTTCCAAGTTTGAGCCCAGATGGCCTTCAGCATGAGGTGGAAAGATGGCAGGGATCATTGCTTGGGCAAGGAATGTCCAGTGATTCAGAAGGGAAATAAAAAGAGGGCAGTGTTTGTTCTGAAAGCCAGAGGGAAAATGCTGCTAGTGGGTTAAGATAAGGAGTAAGAATTGGTCATTGAACTTGGAGTTTGGGCACCAGTGGAACTGACAGAGACAATGGCAAGCTCTGATGGGCCTACATCTTGGAGCCACAACTGGGCTACAGAAGCTGGACAGGGAGGGCAACGGCGACACCACTGAGAAGGTGGCACAGAAGAGTCCCCAACCTAATTCACCATGCGGCCCTCATTTTTATCGAGTCCTTTCTCATGTAGTGTCAGGACACTCACACATAATGAAATACCCCCTGAGAGGAGCCCTTTACAGAGAACACTGCAAACACTATTTTTACAATAATAAGTGGTTAGATTTTTTTACTTCTAAAAAATTACCTTAAGATAATCAACTCTGTGATCAGTGCCCAGAGCATGAAGCCTCTTCCATACGTTTTCTCTTTCATCAGGACACAGGCCAGGAGGTGTGTTCCTCTTAGAAGAAAAGTTTTGCTGAACTCATGCAGGCATTTGGGTGGCTGAACTTAGGAGCTCATGACTCTTTAGTCTAGGAAAATGGTTTGTAATATTGATGTACCTGGCTGACCAGACTGAAGACTCAGAGAAATCAACAAAGGACTTCTCCACTTCTCTTCCCGCCCCTACCTCTGCAACATGTGTGCACTAGCATGCACACCTGGGCGCACACACACACACACACACACAGTAGCCACTGCATCCCTTCTTTCATTTTTCTCTCTTTCTCTCTCTCTTTCTGTCTTTCTTCCTTCCTTCCTTCCTAGACAGAGTCTCACTTTGTTGCCTTGGGTAGAGTGATGTGGCATCATCACAACAACCTCAAATTCTTGGCCTCAAGCAATCCTCCTGCCTCAGCCTCAGCAACTGGAACTTCAGGCACCTGCCATAATGCCAGGCTAGTTTTTCTATTTTCAGTAGAGACCAGGTGTCACTCTCGTTCAGACCAGCCTTGAACTCCTGAACTCAATCAATCTATCTACCTCAGCCTCCCAAAGTGCTGGGATTAACAGGCGTGAGCCATCACACCCGGCCTTTCTATGTATTTGTTGAAAGTTTTGCTTGGAGTACAAGATTTAAATCTGTGCGTCCACCTACATGAGTTCTTCTGGATTGTCAGAATTGTGTGGCTAGAACTAAATTTCTTACCCCTGAAGCCATGACAGCCTGTTCATACAACTCAGAAACCCTCAGAAAATATGCAGTAAAGGGGGGGAAAAAACTCTGAAAATACTTTCTTTTTTTGTCCTTGCCACTTAAAGAATAGACTGAGAGCAGATAATATTTTTTTTAAGTCTATCATCTAGATTAAGAAACTATTACTTTAATCTGGGCATTAAATTGGGTAAATATCCTTTAAAAAAAAATGATATCCCTGATGATCAGCCACTGGCCAGAAATTTTTGTTAGTTTTGCTTTAAGTTTCTCAGACTTTTCAATTTAAGTTTTAAAAATTTTCAGCAAGAAACCTAATTTGAAGATATATATCAGTCGTGGAAATAAAATTAAATGGGTTTCCCATCCTGTCTCTGGGCTGGTTGCCACAATTAGACACTTTATTAAAAAGCTCTTTCCTGGTAACTTTTGCTTTTTCCTGGGTGGGGACGTAGTGTTATAGAGGAGTTAACACCAGGACCCTGAATTCTGACTTCTCAAGTTCAGATCTTGGCTTTTCCTCTATCTTTAAGCAAGTTAATGTTTAAACAAGTTGCTTAACTTCACCCTCAGCCTTTCTTCTGTTAAAAAGGGGGCTAATTATAGCAATAACCTCACTGAAGTGTTGAGGGAATTATAAGAGACAATGCTACGTACAAAGAAATCTCTCTCTTTCTAATTGTCAGTGAGTGTGCGTGAGTGTCTGTCATCTTCTGTGTGCAAAAGTTATTTGGAAATAACCCTAGAACCAAGAGACAGAAGAAAAACTAGGAAACTGAGAATATAGTTCCTGCTAATAGCACTTTCCTTCAGCAATCAGGACCTTGTGTTGGTCTATCTGTGCCTCAGTCAGCCCATCTGGAAAATGGAAAATGATTGCCAAGTTAGAAGTGTATTTCTTTACCGTCTCTTCTCCTCCAGAAGCATCACGACCAGTTCATATATGAAAGCAGGGTTAAAATTAAATTTTAAGTATTGTGACTCAGCCTGAATATTAAATACAAAAATAATCTTGGCACTAGGGAAAAAAATTAATTCTATGCTTGAAAGACTTTTCGAAAGCCCAAATTTGTATTAATTTAGTAATAGATCAACTTTCCCCATGTAAATAGTTCAAAAACCACTGCAATTACCAATTCATCACAATGTATCAAATTGAGAATTGTATATAATTGCATCTTTTATTGAATTGCAATAAGTGTCCTTTAAAATTATTGCAATATGTGTCCATTAAAAGCAAGCACACACACACACAATGGCTATTAAAGTAAGGCTTTGTCAGTCTGTATCAGCACTATAAGGATAAAGGCATAATTTCTCTATACTTTTGATGTATATGAAGTATTTCAGAGACCTTTCCCCCATACTGGACCTCTTGAGGTTAGGGAATCCCAAGTTGAAAGCCATTTGCCTACAAAACCCTGAGTCAGTGCTGAGAAAGCAAAAATAGCCTGGCCCACAATTGCATAAGTAATAATGATATTACTAATCGCTTACAAGAACTCACTAGGGACTTTGGAAATAACCTCAAAGCAATTAACTAATGACCTCTGATTCTATCTCTAGCTTTGAAAGCAAAATGTTAGGGTTCACGTGCCAAACTGATGCTGAGAGAGAGACAAGGCCTGGTGGGCAGCTCTCTTCCTAACTAGAGCACATCCCTCCTACCTACTTAATCTCCCTTCCCAGTGCTCTTCCAGAGACAGTAATCTTTATAGCCTTTTAACATTTTTATAATGTCTTTTTGTTAATTCTAATTAAAACTATTGTTTAATGCAGAAAACCTGGAAACTACAAGAAGACACAAAGATAAGAAAATACCATCCATAAGCCCACCATGCTCACCTAAATTATTATTTTTTTAACATTTTTGTATTTGTCTTCTCAATTTTTCTACATGGAACAGTATATTTTTCTCAAAAAGCAACAAAATGTTAATACTCTTGTTTCACTTGCATTTTTTAATCACAACATAGTGAATATGTTTCCATCACATCTGATATTTTGTATGACTGTACAACATTTTATGTAACAAATCCCCTTCTGTTGGACATTTAGGCAGTTCCAAATGTTTCCCTGCTGTACAGAACACTAGGAGTCTGTTATCTACTCATTAATTGACACCCACTAATAGAGATCCTTTCACATACACAAAAAAGTCTAGCCTTACTTATGTATTTTTGTTGATATGATAAAGTTTTAGATGGGAAATCCATGTTAATGACATCGATATGGTTTGAAACATTGTTGTTTTAATTTTTGTGACCCCTAAAAGCATATTTGAAAGTGGCATTCACAACCTTTGGTTGCCAATTTAAACATTTCAAAAACGGATATGTGACAAAAAAAATCTCATAATATTTTCATTTGATTAATAAGCAAGTGAAATATTTTTCACATGGAAATTAGTGATTTTATCTTTTGTTGAAATTGCAGTATGTGTCCTTTGAGCATTTTTCTACCAAGACACTAATCTTTTCTTTATTGATTTCCTGATGGACATTTTGTTTTATTGTCATTTTATTGTGGCCATCTCTACAAGTTGATACATACACAGGTAACCCATTTTTTGAAATATTCTATGAAAATGTTTTAAATACATGTCCAAAAGTATGTTTACATAAATTGAAACATTTAATGAATGGTGTGATTTATAATGCAGTCTCTGTTTTTTCCTGCCTCTCTTGGTTTTTCAAGTTTATTCACACATTCACCAGTACATCCGTAATGACCCATGTTAGTGACCTGGCATATATTTTTTAAACTTTTCTCCATTATTTACATACTTGTATTCCAATACATACAGATATAGGGTTTTGTCATTTATTCTGTTACATAAATGAGAGTTTAGAAAATATTTTCTGCATCTTGTCTTACTCTGTCAAGGATACCCCATAAAACTCCTTCCAAGGTAATTGGTATAATTCTAATTCATTCTTTTTAATATCTACATAAGGTGGATGGACCACAATTTATTCAGCTGTTCCCCTGTTTTTGGCATTATTTTTTTTCTAGTTTTTTTTATAACTACAAATGTGGCTGCAATAAACATCTTTGAGGAGCTGTGTTTACTTGTGGGTGTTTTTATTTTGATAGGATAGATTCTCAGAAAGAGTATTGCTGAGTCAAAGACTATGTTCAATTTATTTTTATTTTAATGGATACTGCCAGATTGCTTCCTTAAAGAGCTATAACAATTAATGGTTCCACTAGCAACGTATAAGAATGTGTCTATATCTGCATTAGCAACATGCATTTCAGCTCTTCAATTTTTATAAGTCTGAAGAGGAGAGTCAAGCCACTACCATTCATGAGCTCAAGTGACAACTGCCAATTCATTGAGCATTTGGATTTCATGTCTCTGAATCAGCATATTCTTTGATTCATATTTTTCATTTTTTTCAATATCAATTTGTATAATTCCTGCATGCCATAAATTTTAACACTGTCAGCTTCATTGCAAATAACTTTTTGACAGAATTCTCACATGGGTATGTATTTTGTCTAGGGAAGTGTTTCTCAAATTTTCCCTGGTGAAGTCCTAGTACTTTAAATTTTCCAATCCCTAGCAAATGACACACTTGAATGTCATAGCAATGTCAATTTTTTGTAAAAGTTTGTAAGTGTTTATTCTCATTTTATGACTTGCCTAGACACAGGTGGTAACAAATTGCAAATTGGCTTATGTCATAATTTTTTCCAAACAAAACATTTCACTTTTACACAGTCAAATATATTCCTTTCTATAGTTTCTTGACTATCTCTCTTGCTTAAGAAGGTAGTTTAAGATTTATTCCTAAGGGTAAAACTAGCCAGGTGTTGGGGCAGGAGCCTATAGACCCAGCTACTCAGAGGTGAGTCAATAGGATTGCCTGAGCTCAAGAGTCTGAGGTTGCTATGAGCTATTGTGATGCCATAGTGCTCTACCCTAGGTGACAGGGTATTATTATTATTATTAAATTAATAATAATAATAATAATAATGGGCAGAGGCAAGATTAATAATAATGGGCAGAGGCAAGATGGCCAACTGGAGCCAGCTTTCCACAAAAGCTCCATCCAGAAGGAGAGTTAAAGGACAGAAGTTTAGCAAGTAAGCTGATGATTTGGAGAAGAGCCAAGAGAGAAGGTTGAAGAACACACATCAACCCTGCTGAGGGGAGCTGCAACCCCAAGGATATAAACAATAGGTACAAAATCCATCACCAAGCAGACAGGAGTCCCCTCCCCCATGACAACGGCTGGCAGTATACTCTATACAAACAAGTGAGCAGAGTTCAGATCCCCTCCTATTTTATCCCATGGGAGAGACCCTCTAAAAAACAGAAATCCTTCCCTGGAGAGGACTTATGAATGTGCCATGGCACTCTCCCGCCAGGCATAAAGCTGTATAAAACTGTATATATTCTCTACCTGTAATTCTGAACTCCCAGCATTCCTCTCCACTCTCACCTGAAGATCTGGAGGCCTATCCCCCATGGAGTCCAGATTCTTGGGCATTTTCTTGAGAGGTGTGAACAGGGTGTGGGCTGTTGCTGGTCTGTGCTAATTCTGCTGCACAGGAGTAAGGAGAAGACGGTGAACTAAGGGAACCATACGGGAGAGGGAGAGGCAGTGCCCTGTGGCACAGAGCAGCAGCAGCAGCGGCAGAAACAATAGGGCTCACACCCCTGGGGATATTTTGAAGAGACACTCCCTGCCTCTCTCAGCAACCAGAGGAAGCCAGGCATCTTCTCCAGTGGCAGCCACTGGTGAAACAGATCTGGGGCAGAAATACAGACTAGTGAATAAAGGGTATGCCTGAGGCAGTACCTGCCTGGGCAGAGCATGGTGGGGAAGTGCTCAGAGAAGGCATATTCTCAGGGCAGAATGGAGCCAGAAGGACTGCTTTAGTGAGACTAGGAAGCACCCAGACCTCAGGGGATCATAACTGAGAGAAAAGCAGGTGGGCAGAGGCTGGAACTGACAGCTGAGTGTGAGCTCTAACTGCACCAGACCCAACACAGACAGCAGCAAAGACAGACACACCAGCTCCAGGAAGCAGCACAGACTGGGGCTGTGTCACAGTTTCTGTGAACTCAAACAGTGTCTGATCTGCAGGGGAATATAGCTGGGACAGAAACAAATTCTGAAAAATTGTTCTATTCTGTCAGCAACATCAATCAGGAGCAGGCCTGGAACTCAGTGAACTGATCCAGCCTCCATTAAGCAACTGAGGTTGTCAGGCCTCACCTCCCCCTGCTGGATAGTGGCAGAGAGCAGTGGCCTGGACGAGGAGATATAGATCTCCCTGTGAATCAGGCAGGCACAACCCCTAGAGCATCTGCTCATTGGAGGGAACTGGGTCACAGCCCTGTGGGGGTACCAGTGACTGGGTATGACAGAGGTAAAAGGTGGGGAAGGAGGCATTGACCTTCCCAGACTAATTCATTTGCTAGGGGGGTCCTTCTGACCTCACAGAGCACTGGAGAGAGTCATACTTGAGTAGCCAGCAGACACCTGCTTTCTAGTTGTCAGAGACCTTTTGAACTCTCCCACCTGAGATCAGTGCTGATGGGGACAATTGATTTGGACCTCTTGACCTGGGCAAATTACCCAAGGACTATCCTAAGTGGTACCCTGGGTGTGTGGTTGTGAAAAGGTTTGATTTTCCTTTTCCAGTTGTTGCCTGTGGGGGATGGAGTGACTTAATTCCTGGTATTTCTCCAAAGCTGAAAGACTTTAACCCAGAGTAACTGATTCACTAGAGTAGGACAAAGACCAGCTGAAAACAAGACAGAGACACTTAGCCCCACTACACCAAACAGGTCCCCCATTTCTCAGGCCATAGCTCTTCACAAGGCTCTAGGAGAAAAGGTACAGATGCCAGTCCCGGTTCTTGGGCAAAGGGCTGGTTAATCAGTACTCCAGGAGCCCCCAACCCAACTTCTCCTTATCTGCTCATCTAGCCAAACAGTATATAAAAAAAATTATGGGGTGGAATCAGCGGAAAAACTCCAGTTACATGAATAACCAGAGTAGATCAACTCCCCCAAGGAATGACACGGTGGACACAATAGAAGATCCCATTCATATAGATGGCTGAGATATCAAAAAATCAAATTCAGAATTTGGATTGTAAATAAGATTAACAGAATGGAGGTAAAGTTGGGATTAGAAATTCAAGGAGCATTTTAAAAGTTGTCTCAAGAAATCAATGAATTCAAAGACAAAATCACCAATGGTTTTGACACATTGAGACAAGAATTTGCAGCACTCAAAGATCTGAGAAATACAATAGAAACCCTCAGTAACAGAAGGGAGCAGACAGAAGAAAGGATTTCTGACATTGAAGGCAAAGCTTTTGAATGCTCCCAAACACTCAATGAGGAAGAGAACTGGAGGGCAAAAGTGAATCATTCTCTCAGAGAGCTCTGGGATAATATGAAGAAAACTAATATTCACCTTATAGGAATTCCTGAAGGTGATGCAGTGGCTTTGAAAGGCACAGAGGCTCTTCTTCATAAGATAATGACAGAGAATTTTCCAGACATACCAAGAGATTCTGAAATTCAGATAGCAGACAGGTTCAGAACAACAGCACAACTCAACCTGAATAGGACACCTCCTGGGCAGATTATAATTAACTTCTCCAAAGTTAAAATGAAGGAGAAAATTCTGCATGAAGCCAGACATAAGAAAACCATAATCTACAAGAGGAAAAGCATTAGAATGACTGCAGATCTCTCTGCTGAAACATTTCGAGCTAGAAGAGGGTGGTAATCAACTTTTAATCTCCTAAAACAAAATAACCTTCAACCCAGGATCCTGTATCCAGTGAAATGGAGTTTCATTTATGATGAAGAAATTAAATACTTTAATGACATTCCCATGTTGAAGAAATTTGTCATAACTAAACCAACTCTCCAGGATATTCTTAGACCTATCCTCCATAATGAACAGCACAATCCTCCACCACAAAAGTAAACTCATTCAGAAACTTTTGATCAAATTTCAACCTCCACAGTGATGCAAGAATTAAAAATGTCCACTGGACTTTTGAAAACCTCAATACCCAAAATTCTACCAGGCTTATCGATATTCTCAATGTAAATGCCTTAAATTGTCCTCTAAGGAGGCACAGGTTGGCTGATTGGATACAAAAACTCAGGCCAGATTTCTGCTTTATATAGGAATCTCATCTTACCTTAAAAGATAAATATACTCTCAGGGTGAAGGGATGGTCATTTATATTTCAGGCAAATGAAAAACAGACAAAGCAAGTGCTACAATTTTATTCATACATACAATAGGCTTTAAGCCAACAAAAGTAAAGAACGATAAGGAGAGTCACTTCATATTTGTTAAGGGTAACACTCACCATGAAGAGATTTCATTTATTAACATCTATTCACCCAACCAGAATGCACCTCAATTTATAAGAGAGACTCTAATAGACATGAGCAACGTGATTTCCTCTAGCACCATAATAGTTGGAGATTTTAACACTCCTTTGGCAGTGTTGGATAGATCCTCCAAAAAGAAGCTAAGCAAAGAAATTTTAGACTTAAATTTAACTATTCAAAATTAGATGTAATAGACATTTACAGAATATTTCATCCTAACAAAACTGAATACACATTTTTCTCATCAGCCCAGGGAACATGCTCCAAAATTGATCACATCTTAGGTCACAAGTCCAAACTCAGCAAATTTAAAAGAATAGATATTATTCCTTGCATCTTCTCAGACCATCATGTAATAAAAGTTGAACTCCATAACAATAGGAATCTGCATACACATACAAAAACATGGAAACTAGATAACCTTATGCTGAATGACAGCTGGGTCATAGATAAGATTAATAAGGAAATTACCAAATTTTTAGAACAAAACAATAAATACACAAATTATCAGAACCTCTGGGATACCACAAAGGCAGTCCTAAGAGGGAAAATTATAGCACTGCAAACCTTCCTCAAGAGAATGGAAAAAGAGGAAGTTAACAACTTAATGGGACATCTCAAGCAACTAGAAAAGGAAGAATATTTCAATACCAAACCCAGCAGAAGAAAAGAATAACCAAAATTAGAGCAGAATTAAGTGAAATTGAAAACAAAAGGATTATGCATCAAATCAATAAATCAAACAGTTGGTTTTTTGAAAAGGTCAATAAAATAGACAAACCTTTGGCTAACCTAACCAGGAAAAGATGAGTAAAGTCTCTAATTTCATCAATCAGAAATGGTAAAGATGAAATAACAACAGACTCCTCAAAAATTCAAAAAATCCTTAATGAATATTACAAGAAACTCTATTCTCAGAAATATAAAAATCTGAAGGAAATAGGCCAATACTTAGAAGCATGCCACCTTCCTAGACTTAGCTACAATGAAGTGGAAATGTTGAACAGGCCTATATCAAGTTCTGAAATAGCATCAACTATACAAAATCTCCCTAAAAGGAAAAGCCCAGGACCAGATGGTAGAATTTACATCAGAACTCTACCAAACCATTACAGAGGAACTATTACATGTATTACTCAACCTTTTTAAAAATATGCAAAAAGAAGGAATACTACCCAACACATTCTATGAAGCAAACAACACTTTGATCCCCAAACCAGGAAAAGACCCAGCAAGAAAGAAAGTTATAGAACAATATCACTAATGAATATTAATGCAAAAATATTCGGCAAGATCCTAACAAACAGAATCCAGCAACACATCAAACAAATTATACACCATGCCAAGTGGGTTTTATTTCAGGATCTTAAGGCTGGTTCATTATAGATAAATCTATAAATATAATTCATCACATAAACACATTAAAAAACAAAGACCACATGGTTTTTGCAATTGATGCAGAAAAAGTTTTGATAACAGCATCCTTTCTTGGTCAGAACGCTTAAGAAAATAGGTATAGAAGGAACATTTCTTAAACTAAAGAGGCCATCTACAGCAAACCCACACCCAATATTGTATTGAATGGAGTTAAATTGAAATTTCCACTCAGGTCAGGAAGCAGGCAAAGTTGCCCATTGTCTTCACTGCTTTTTAACATTGTAATGGAAATATTAGCCATCAAAATTAGGCAAGAAAAGGTGATCAAGGGTATCCACATAGGGTCAGAAGAGATCAAACTTTCACTCTTTGCAGATGATATGATCGTATATCTGGAAAACACCAGGGATTCTACTACAAAACTCTTAGAAATGATCAAGGAATACAGCAGTGTCTCGGGTT
>CAUYPK010093751.1:0-27289 GCA_963574355.1 Loris lydekkerianus | reverse complement strand
TATTAGGTTGTTTCAAAAGTTTTGTCCGTTTTAATGTCGTGTTTTTGTAGCTCCATATCTCAATAAATATTTATTCTACTGTGTCGTGGTATATACTGATCGATGGAGAATTTTGTACTCTATACATTGATGCTATTCATTTTTCTACTTTTAATTTTTTTAATTCTTTTCAGCCTATTAATATATGATGTCGTTAAGTGATTTTTGGCCAATTTTTCTCTACGAATTCAAATGGAATCAAAGCGCTGCTGAAACAGCCCGAAAAATTAACCAGGCATTTGGCAATGATAGTATTAATGAACGCACTTTTTGATGTTGGTTTGCAAAATTTTGTTCTGGAAATTTTAGCCTCAAAGATGAGCCCAGAAGTGGTCGATCTAGAGTAATCCAGGACGAAGATTTGAGGACCCTGGTAGAGACTGACCCATCACAAACAGTGCATGGGATGGTGGAAGAACTGGGTGTCAGCTCCCAGGTGGTTTTTGATGGTTTAAAACATATTGGAAAGGTCAAAAAGCTCGAAAAGTGGGTGACCCACAATTTAAATAATCGGCAGAAATTGTCACGTTTCGAGGTTTGTTCTTCATTGCTTTTGCGCAACCAAAATGACCCTTTTTTGGATTGGATCATCATATGTGATGAAAAGTGGATTCTCTACGACAATAGGAAAGGTTCAGGACAGTAGTTGGACACCGACGAGCCACCCAGGCACTTCCCAAAGGCGAAACCCCACCAAAAAAAGATCATGGTTACTGTATGGTGGTCAGCGGCTGGTGTGATTCATTATAACTTTCTGCAACCAGGCCAAACCATCACAGCAGAGTCCTATTGTGAGGAAATTGATGAAATGTACCAAAAATTGCATCAACAGCAGCCAGCAGTTGCTGGTCAACAGAAGAGGTCCGATCCTGCTCCACGACAACTCCTGGCCGCACATCTCACAAATCACCATCCGAAAATTAAAGGAATTGAGCGTCGAAGTTCTGCCCCACCCACCATACTCCCCAGACCTTTCGCCAACCGACTACCATCATTTCAAGCACTTCGATAACTTTCTCACCGGTAGAACCTTTGCCAATCAGGACCTAGCAAAAATGGCCTTCGTTGACTTCATTGAATCCCGAGCACCCAATTTTTGTGCTGACGGAATTAGTCGACTTGTGTTACATTGGCAAAAGTGCACTGATTCAAATGGCGCTTATTTAGATTAAATTGAATAAATATTCACTGAGATATTACAGTTTAAAGTAGACTCATAAAAACGAACAAAACTTTTGAAATGACCTAATATATACATATTTTTTGGAGAAAGAATCTCACTATGTTGCCCTTGGTAGAGTGCCGTGGTGTCACAGCTCATAGCAACCTCAAACTCTTGGGCTTAAGCGATTCTCTTACCTCAGCTCCCAAGTAGCTGGGACTATAGGCATCCGCCACAATGCCTGGCCGTTTCATTGTTGCAGTTGTCATTGTTGTTTAGCTGGCCCAGGCCGCATTGGAACCTGCCAGCCTCAGTTTTTGTGGCTGGCGCCATAACCACTGTGCTATGGGCGCCAAGCCTTCAAATGTAATGTATTAATAGAAAATGTGGTGCATAGTATATCCAACAGATCAGGAGATAATTGCCATTGAAAATATTATTACTCACAGTTCCCACGAGAATAGGCTAATCCTGGGAGAGGCAGGTCCTCAATAGTCAGTGGTTACCTATCTGTCTATGTATGTATGTATCTATATATCTATCTATCTACCTATCTATCTCTCTTATCTTTATAGCAAACTTATAAAAAATTACACAAACTATAAGTGCATGGTTAAACAGTTTATTCCAAAATAAACACATCTTATAACTAACCCTCAGCTCAAACTCCTTAGAAACTTCCATTCTTCTCCTTTTCACAAAGATAACATAACCACTGTCCTGACTTCTAATAGTAGAACCTTATTTTGCCTGTTTTTTGAAATGCATATGGAATCATACGCTATACATTGTTTTGTACCTGGCTTACTTTGTTCAGAATTCTGTTTGAGTTTATTCATGGTTTTTTTTTTTTTCATGCTGCAGGGGTTTGTTCCATTTTTTTCTATGTACACAATCATGTTGTATGTGAACAATGACCATTTCATTTTTTCCAAATCTTTTATTTTTATGCCTTATTGCACATCTTAGAATTTTTAATACAATAGATTTGGTGATAGCTAGAATGGTTCTCTCAAGACAAACTTTTCAATATTTAACCATTGGGTAGGTTGATTATAGTTTCTTTTTTTTTTAATAACAGGTTGATTAACATAAAATATACATACCATAAGACTCATTCTTGAAAAGTGTAAAATTAAGTATTTTTTAAATACTTAATGTGCAATCACCACATGATCTCATTTTAGAATATTTTCATCACCTCCAATAAAAAACCCTCCTACCCTTTAAAGTTCACTTCTCATTTCCTTTTCCTCCCAGCAGCCATATTCTTTCTGTCTCGAGGGGTTTGCGTGTCTTGTGCAAGTCACAGAAATGAATGTAATCTTTAGTGATTAGAAAGAAATGAAATGGTCAGTGCACACATATGACATGGCTGTGTGCATAGAAAATTGTTCAAATCCATAGAAAAACTATTCAAATTAAATGAATGTATTGAGCAAAGTCTTTCACTTAGCAAAGATGTTCAAGGTTCATCCATGTTGTAGCGTGTATCAACACTTTATTCCTTTTTATGGCCAAGTAATGTTCCATTGTAGGACTATAACATATTTTATTGATCCATTCATCAATTGATCAACATTTGGGGTTTTTTCTACCCTGGCTATTATAAACAACAGTGCTGTGAATATCTATGTATGATGTTTTTGTGCAATGGGAACGTATTTTCATTTCTTTTGGGTATAGATCTAGGACTAGGATTGCTGGGTTATGTGGTAACTGTATGTTTTAACGTTTTGAAAAACTGCTAATCTTTTTTCCAAAACTGTTGCACCATTTTTATATTCCTATTAGAAGACTTGACCTCACCAATACTTATTAGCTGTCTCTTTTTTCTTGTAGTGAGTGTGAAGTGGTATCTTGTTATGATTTGGATTTGCATTTTTCCAATCACTAATGACGTTGAGCATCTTTTCATGTACTTAATGGCCATTCACGTATCTTCTTTGATACGAGTCAAATATCGAGTCAAATTGGGTTATTCATCTTTTTACTTTTGACCTGTAAGAGCAGTTTATATATCTATATACAAGGCCCTTCTCATGTATATGACTTCATGTATTTTTTCACTTTCTTTAGCTTGTCTTTTCACTTTCTTGATGATATCTTTGAAGTATAAAGTTTTTATTTTTTTATGAAGTCTATTTTAAAATTTTGCAGCTTGTTCTTTTGGTATTATAACAGAGGAATTTTGCTCAACCCAAGATCATGAAGCTTTTCCCCTATGTTTTCTTTTAAGATTTTATAGTGTTTGCTCTTACATTTAAATCTGTGGCCCATGTTAAGTTAATTTTTGTGTATGGTATGAGGTCAGGGTCAAATTCTATTCCTTTACATATGGAAATTGGCTGTATCACTACCATTTGTTGAAAATACTATTATTTCTCCACCAATTTGTCAAAAATCACTTGTCCATAAATGTAAGGTTGATTTCAAGATCTATATGCCTATGCTTATTCCAATTTTACACAATCCTTTTTGTTTTTGAGATAGAGTCCCACTTGTCACCTGGCTAGAGTACAATGACATCATCATAGCTCACTGCAACCTCAAAGTCCTGCACTCAAGCAATCTTCCTGCTTCAGCTTCCCAAGTATCTGGAACTACAGGTGCTCACCACCCTGCCTCGCTAATTTTTCTATTTTTCTCTTTTTAGTAGAGAAGGGGTCTTGCTCTTGCTGAGGCTGATATCAAACTCCTTATATCAAATGATCCTCCTGCCTCAACCTCCCAGAATGTTAGAATTATAGGCATTAGCCACTGTGCCTAGCCCCAATTCCATACCATCTTGATACTGTTTTGTAGTGAGCTTTGAAGTTGGAAAGTGAGAGTCCTCCAAATTTGTTCTTGTTTTTCAAGATTGTTTTGACTGCCGTCTTGCATTTCTATATACATTTTAGGATCATTGTCAATTTCTTTTCCCTTCTTCCTTCCCTCCCTCCCTCCCTCCATCCTTCCCTCCATCCCTCTCTTTTCCTTCCTCCCTCCCTCTTTCCCTCCCTTCCTTCCTTCCTTCCTTCCTTCCGTCCTTTCTTTCGGCAGAGTCTCACTTTCTTCCCCCTGGTAGAGTGCTGTGATGTCATAGCTCACAGCAACCTCAAACTCTTGGGTTCAAGAGATCCTCTTGCTTCAGCCAATCAAGGAGCTGGGACTATTGGTGCCTGGCTATTTTTTAGAGATGGGGTCTTGCTCTTCTTCAGGCTGGTCTCTGACTTGTGAACTCAAGTGATCCACTTGCCTCAGCCTCCTAGAATTCTGGGATTACAGGCATGAGCCACTGTGCCCAGCCAGTTGCGTGATAAAAAGAAAAGCAATTTGTATTTTTCACCTTGTGTTGCAGATTTGACACAAAATTACTGCATTACCGTCTTAGCAATATTATGTCCTTCAACTCATAAACACGAGATGTCTTTCTGTTATTTTCAACCTCAATTTCTTTCAGTGATGTTTTGTAGTTTTCAATGTACAAGTTTTATACTTCTTTTGTCACATTTTCTGAGTATTTAATTCTTTTTAATGCTATTATAAATGAAATTGTTTTCTTAATTTTGTTTTTTGCATTTTAACTACATGTTTTTATAAAAAATTTTTTTCAGGTTAAGTGAATGTTTGCATTTCTTCTTTGCTAATTTTTTTTTTTAAATGTAGTATTTATCCATGTTTATGGGGTATATGTGATTATTTTATTACATGTATAGAATGTGTCCTTATCAGTTCAGGGATGTAGGGTAGCCATAATCTTGAGGATTTGTCATTTCTATGTATTAGGAACATTTCAAGTCCTCTCTTCTAGCTACTTTGAAATATACAATACATTGTTATTGACTATAGTCACCCTATTCTGTTCTTGAGCATTTGAACTTATTCCTTCTATCCAACTGTATATTTATACCAATTAACTAACCTCTGTTCATCTCCTCCCCTGTCCCTTTCCACTCTCTTCTTCATGAGATCAATTTCTTTAGCTCCTGCACAAGAGTGATAACGTGTAATATTTGCCTTTCTGTATCTAGCTTAACAAAATGACCTCAAGGTCCATCCATGTTGTTGCAATGATATGATTTTATTTTTTTAGTGGCTGAATATTATTCCACTGTGTATGTATATATGTATATATATGTATAATATATATATATATGTGTGCATATATGTATACATACACATATATACACAATACATATGTATACATAGACATACATACACACATTTATATACCACATTTTCTTTATCTGTTCATCTCTTGGTGGACACTTAGGATTCCAAATCTTTGCTAATTTGAATCATGCTGCAATAAACATAAGGGTGCGAGTATCACTTTGATACACGATTTTCCTTTCCTTTTGATAAATACCCAGTAGTGGGGTTGCTGGATCATATAGCAGTTCTGTTTTTAATTTTTTTAAATATCTGTGTACTATTTTCCATAGTGGCTTTGCTAATTTAACATTTTCACCAACAGTGTATGAGTTTCCTCTTCTCCACATCCTTGCCAGTATGTTTTTTTTTGTTGTTGTTGTTTATTTGTTTTCTTTTCTTTTCTTGATTATAGCCATTCTACCTGGGATAAGGTGGCATCTCATTGTGCTTTGGATTTGCATTTTAGTGATGATTAGTGATGCTGGGCATTTTTTCATATACCTGTTGGGTATTTATATGTCATATGTCTTCTTTTGAGAAATGTCTATTCATGTTCTTTGTCCACTTTTTAATGGTACTAATTGTTTTTGTTTTTCACTGTTGAGTAACTTGGATTTTTTTCTATATTCTAGGTGTTAGGTCCTCATCAGAGGAATAGTTTGCAAATATTTTCTACCATTCAACACGTGTTTCTTTCTTCACTCTGTTGATTGCTTCCTTTAGTGTGCAGAAGCTTTTTAGTTGACTGTAGTCCCATTTGTCTATCTTTGTGTTTGTTACCCCTGCTTTTGCAGTCTTAGCTATAATATCTTTGCCTAGACTAGTGTCCTGAAGTACTTCCCCTATGTTTTCTCTTGATAGTTTTTATAGTTTCAGGTCTCATGCTTAAGTCCCTAATCCGTTTGGTGCTGATTTTTATATATAATAAGAGATAGAGTTCAGGATCATTCTTTGGTATAAGGATCTCTAGTTTTCCTACCACCACTGAGGACAGTGTTATTTCCCCAATATATGTTCTTGGTACCTTTTAAAAAAGAATAAATTAGTATTTGCTTTTATCAAGTGTTTTTGCTATGCTTCTGATACGATCACATGATACTCTGGGGTATTAAACACATTGATCTTTGACTGGTGTGAAGCCCGAGACTGGCCTAATCATACTGTATCTAGTTCATGCTGCTGATAGGATCATATATTCTTCCTTTACTCTATTAATGTGGGGAGATATGTTGATTTGTTTTTAAATGTTAAAGCAGCCTTACATTCCATGAAAAATCCCAATTGGTTGTGTTCTTTTTTATATCGCTGAGTTAGATTTTGTAATATTTTCTTCAAGGTTTTTGCATCCATGTTCACAAGCTTGGTCAATAATTTTCATTTTATGTGATACACTTGAATTTTGATAGTCAGGTTAGTCCCACATTTAAATGGCATGAAATGAATGCTTTCTTTTTCTATTTTCTGGGAAAATTTGTGAAGACATTTATTTCTTCCATAAATATTCATAGAAATTCATGGGTGAAGTCATCTAGACCTAGGATGCCTTTGTCAGCAGGTTTTAACTTTGATCTCTGTATTAGATATAACACTATTCAGATGTTTTATCTCTTCTCACATCTGTTTTAGCAAGTTGTTTTTCTAAGAATTTATCTATTTCATCTGTTATCCTTATAAGATATTCTCTGTCTTCTGGCCTCTGTATTTCTGGTGAGAAGTTCACTGTCAATTGAACTGTGATTCTCTCGTAAGTACTGTGTATTGTATCATTTTGCTTTGCCCTTTCATTGTATTTCATACGTCTTCAGTGATCTCTTATGAATTTTCTACTCCTTTATCCTCAGGCTCCTCTCAGACATATTTCTTCTGAGTAATCTTTTAGTTGTCTAATACTATTTTTATCTGTCTCTTATCTTATGCTAAACCCGCTCATGGGTTTCAATCATGTATTTTTTAGTTCTACAATTTCATATAATGTTTTGTTATTTTAGGCTTTTTGCTGAAACCTTCTTTCTTACTCAATTTC
Source organism: Loris lydekkerianus (assembly GCA_963574355.1). Lineage (NCBI taxonomy): Eukaryota > Metazoa > Chordata > Mammalia > Primates > Lorisidae > Loris > Loris lydekkerianus. The sequence continues at coordinate 19,928 of CAUYPK010093751.1, read as the reverse complement.
TTGAAAAGATAAATCATAGTTTCAGAGTCTGTGCGTGATAAATTTTAACATCGGTGTCACTTGGAAATCTCTTTAGTATCCATTTTTATCTCTTAATTTCAGTTAGCATCTGTCTTTTTGTGTCCCTGGTTGTTTTTACACACATGCCAGATATTTGGTATGTATAATTGCAGTTAATCTGAAACTGATGATAACATGATGTTATCTTCCTCAAGAGAGAATTCACTTTTGTTTTTCCCGGAGGGGTGGGTCCTTAATAAAATTGGAGATTGAGATAATTTGAAGCTGGGCCTCATTCTGTGGGAGGGTGGTCTACCTCTGGCACACTTTTCTCTATGGTAGAGCCCTTCTGGGATTCATACTAAAAGTTTGGGTATTTATTAGGGTCCTTTGTTTTTGCTAGAAAAAAATAGCCTTAGTTGTCTCCCCTGATTTCCTTCATTATGCCAAGCCTTGCTTAGTTTTTCATCTGATGGTCTCTGTCCTGACTGCCTGAATCCCAGTCTCTGTTGTCTGAGTGGTAAATGTCTCCAGGAAGAAAAGTCAGATCAAATGTTGGGCTCACTTTCTTGGGTTTCTCATCTTTCTGGAATCTTCACACAGATTTTTATTTTATTTTGTCTAGCCTTTCTAGTTATCCAGCATGAAGTGGTCGGGCTGAAACTAGTTATTACACCAGTGTCTGAAGTATACTTCACACATTCTCTTGTAAATGAAAGCATGAATGTAAGGTGACTATTGTTTAGTAAGTGCTCCTGTTACTTAAAGACCAGCAGTCTTAGGGAAAGACAAATTTGACTACTGTAATTTTAATTTTCAGGTTGGATAATGCATATTATAAAATGCAATCTTTCAGGAGAATGTGTTCAAAGACTGATGATCATTCTTTTCTCTCTAGCATGATAAGTGGTGACTGCTGAACTATTAACAGGCAGCAATAGAGTTTGATTCCAAGCACTCTACTCATTATTTACTCTCTCCTTTGTGCACTAATTTTTATTTCTCAAAATCTACCCTGGAACAGTTGGAACACAAGTCAAAACAAATCTAAAAATACTTTCATGAAAAATGAATCATACACCAGCTGGTTGCTATGTTTTTGTTGACAGGAACCTGATGATATGAACTGTGGCTTTATTTTCTAAATTATGATGTGCCTTTTTTCAACATGAAAATAATGCTATGAGATAGCAGCTTTAAAGCACGACCCTTTGGCTATTTTAGCAGAACTGATAACAGTATGTCTTCCCACTTGCTCTCCCCTTTCCCATCTGATAAAGTCCTGCTCAAATCTTGCATTTATGAGATGGATCTTGGTATTATTCATTGAGTATATGGCCTTCACCAGCAAACACAACTTTTTCTCCATTGAGCTAATAGACCTAGCTCATATAAAATGAAGTGCTTTCCTGTCATTGGTAAAGATAGAAATTAAAAAAAAAATTTTTTTTATTGTTGCAGTTTGGCCAGGGTTGGGTTTGAACTCACCACCATCAGTATATGGGGCCAGCACCCTAACTCACTGAGCCATAGGCACCACCCTTTTTTTTTTTTTTAATTAAGATAAATTATTTATGATGAATGATGCAAAGATTAATTTCAAAGTTGTTTAAACTATAGTAAAGAAATAGCTAGCCTGAGGTGAGAAAATTACTTTTTGAGCACTTATAGTTTCCTTAACAGAGTGAACTCCAGTGAAAGGGGAGAAAATAAGCTTTATATATACTCAGGGGAATTAAACCCATTGATCTTTGACTGGTGTAAAGCCTGACACTGGCTTAAAGAAAGAAAAATCATACCGTATCTAGTTTTTCCTTGACTTTTTCAAACAAACTGATGATCAGCAAGAATTCTAGAATTAAAGGTATATTAAATATGAAAATTCACAAGGATGCTTAAAATTTGAGATCTTCTGAATTATGTAAATAAGTGATTGTTTTAATAAAAGAGAAATACTCTTTAACACTGTGCTGTTGGCTTCTGTAACAAATTGTTACCTGTGAGTGATCACTGAGTGGTGACTCAGGGCTGTAATCCTATGACTCTGGGAGGGTGAGGTGGGTGAATTGCCTGAGCTCATGAGTTTAACCAGCCTGAGCAAGAGTGAGAATCATCTCTAAAAATAGGTGGGCATTGTGGCTGGTGCCTGTAGTCCCAGTTACTTGGGAGGTTGAGGCAAGAGAATCACTTTGAGCCTACGAGTTTGAGGTTGCTGTGAGCTATGACACCACAAGACTCTGCTTAGGGTGACAAAGTGAGACTATCTCAAAGAAAAAAAAAACAACAAAAAACCACCAGGAATACACGTTGAGATGAGTTATAGGTGACAATCTCACACTGAATTTCAAAGATTGAGTGAAAAATTGAAAAAAGCAAAGTATCTCATTAAATATTTGTAATATTAATTGCATGTTGCAGTGATATTGTATATACAACAGATTAGATATAAAATAGCATTAAAATTAATTCTACCTATTTCTTTGCAATGTGGCAACTAGATAATTCTGAAATTATCTAGTGATTCACATTATATTTCTATTGGTCAGAGCTGCTCTAGAAGCTTAAAAAATTAGAGAACATTTAGGAATATAAAAACAAATCTCCCCATCTCCCATATTAGTATTGTGAATAACATGTTACTAGACAGGGAAGCTCCCTCCCTTCTGAAGGACAGCAGTTGCTGCAGGCACCTTGGGTTTAGCCTGCTCAGACCTATTTGGACGTCCGACCTTCAGAATTGTCAGATCATGAATTTGTGTTGTTTTTAAGCCACCACATTTGTGAAAATGTGTTAATCCAGAGGAAACCAGTACAAACAGTGAGGAGGGAACTGAAGCTCTCAGAAGTTAGGGGACTTAATGAAGCCACAGGGGCTCATGGAGTGTCCTGCGTTAGACCTGGGGCTCCTGATTCCAAGTGCAGTCATAGTTATCTCATACCAGTGCATGGAGTGAAAGTAATAAAGCACAGAGCCCATGGATTCATGAATAGATTAATAAAATGTGGTATATGTATACTGTGGAGTACTATTCAGCCATATGATAGATGGATTAATACTTTTGCAACATCTGGATAGAACTGGGAATAATTCTCCTGATGGGTTGGGCCACATCTATGGTGCATATTTTTATCTATAATAAAAAAAAATAATAAAAAAAAATGAAAAAACAAACAGCACATGTATTCATGTGGTGGAACTTGAACATGGAACTAACTGATGAACTTGGAACTAACCCATGAGCACATAAGTGTGTAGAGGCAAGTTAAACTCAAGGGAAATCAAGCAAGGGAGAACAGGGAGGAAGGAAGGGTGAGGTCTTGAGGCCCTAGCCCTCAAAACCTACCCAATGGGTACAATGAACACTATTTGGGTGGTGAACACACCTATAGCCGGGACTCAAGCATTACAAAAGAGATCTGTGTGGCTGAAAACATTTGTACCCTCTTAATACTTTGAAAATAAAGAGAATGATAAACCAAGACCTTAGGAAACAAAGGTCATGGTCATCCCCTCTCCCACTGCACTGAGGAAAGCCCCCTTAGAGTGAAAGCAGTCAGATAGCATATCAATCCATAGTTTTTGAAATTTAAGACTTACAGTCTCCATTCAAAGTGGCTTGTCACAAAATCCTTAGGACATAAAATCTTTTCCTTTAGTCAGTAGGTGGGAGGATAATGAGGTTATGAAGGCATGAATTTTAATATTAAGTGATTTATGCATTCACTCAGCAGTGAAGGTTATTTGGAGAAATATTTGTGAAGAAGAAATATTTGTGAAGAATATTTCCAAAGTTTGCTGGAAACCATCGTTATGTGGGATTCATGCACCTTCTTTGAACTCCGCATAAGACATAGAAGAGTGAGGGATTCCAACTCGTCCCACTGTTACAGCTCCATCAGTTAGGGTGCTGTCCTGATGAAACCACAGTGCTGCCGAGTCCATAAGAGCACCCTACAGTTCTGGGTCACCATCTCCATCCCACATTCTGGAATCCAGTGGACACACAAACCTAGCAGACACCCCAATTTGCCGGTGAGAAGTCAGCTGCTCTTTTCCCACTTTCCCTCTCCTTGGCCACCCCTCGGTCCTTCCCTCCTGCCTCTGTCCTTCTCACCTGCTCTCATCTTTCTTCTGCTTAGGTGACCCCAGCTGTCTCTGCGGCCAGCTCTCTCCTCATGTCTCTGGAAGTCCCTCCTGGTTTCTGTGACAGGCTCATTGTTGAGAGCTCAATGGGTCCTATTTCCCCACATCTTCCCCACTGCATTCCTCAGCTGGGTGGGCTGCTTCGTCTTTCCCTGAGCATTGCAAGCTCTCCTGGCCCAGCCCAGCCCAGCCCCTTCTCCAGAAAGCAGCTCCGTGTGCCGGCCCAGTCCTCTGTGACTTTGCATCCTTGCTCCCGTCCATGCTGTCCTTCTGCCCTGCCTCTCCATCTTGCTGTATTGACTGGAACACATATTTGTGGGGACCAGCTGTTCCTTGCTCGGAGGCCCTTGCTCAAGTTTGCACCTTTTGCCAAGGATGTCTTCTCTACAGGCTGGGCAAGGAACTTCCTCCTAATCTTCAGGACTCACTCCAACTTAGTGTTTTCTAGAAAGCAGTTCAAGAGTTCCAACCCACCGACTTAGGGAACTGAGGATGTTGCCCCCTGCTGACGTCTGCCACTGCCACCTCCAAGACCTGGGCAGGCCTGAGCCAGCAGACTCCCCTGCAGCTGATGGCTCGCTGACAATCCTTATGGCAGGATTGTCTTATCCGCCTACCTCTAGGGACAGATGAGTGAAGTCGTCTGAGCCACACATTACAGACATTTATCACTAAGAGAATGGCTATAATGCAGACACAAATGTTTTGAATATTTTCCCCATATCATTACATTTCTTTAGCAATATAAGAACACATGAAGAGCATGCTTATGTATGTATATAAGCTGCAGCTTGCATGCCACATGAGGATTTTTTTTTGGCTCATCAGCTTTGGTCAGTGTTGGTGTATTTAAGGTGTGACCCAAGACAATTCTTCTTCCAATGTGCAGCAGAAAAAAAGAAAAACAAAAAGGCTGACACCCCTGGATATCTTTCACAGAGAAGCATTGCTTTCTTTAAAACGTACCTCTCACTGGCAAAACAAAGTTGAAGAGAAAATGAAAGCAACCAGGTTACTAACCATTTTTTATAAAGTCATCCCACAGAGAAATATTTCAGGAAAATATTTTTCTTTGTCTTCTCTGTAAGGTTAAAAAAATGTTGTGGGAATGTGCACACACATGCAAAAAGAGGAGATAAGTGTAATGAACCCCTATGCAACCACCAACTTGCTTCAACAATTGTCAACAGTTTGGCAATTTTAATTCATTTATCTCCATGCCTTTTATTTTTCCTGGAATAATTTTAAAAAATCCCAAGCAAATCTCAGACATTATATCATTTCACTTGTAACTATTTCAGAATGTATTACTAGTAAATGCAGATTTAAAAATGATTATCTTAGTATCGTATAATGCTCGGTCCATATTCAGCCTCTCCTAGTTGCCTTAAAAATATCTGTTTAGAGCTGGTTTGTTTCATTTAGGATAAAAACAATGTCTACCCATTACATTTGGTTATTTCTCTGAAGGTTTTTTTTTTTTTTTTTAAGACAGTTTAAAATATTTTCAAACAGATAAAAAGTTGCAAGAAGTACAAGGATTGCTTTCATCCCTTTCATCTAGATTTGTAAATTATGAAACATTTTGCTTTATCATTCTCTGTGTTTGCACCATTTCTGGAACCATTTGAGAGTGAGTTGAACCTTTTTACCTCTGAATACTTCAGGATATTTCAAATCACAAATTTTAACATCATACAATACCATAATTTAATTCACAGCCTATATTTAAATTCTGTCAAGTGTTCTAAAAATGTCCTGCATAGCTGTTGTTTTTCCTAGCCCAAGATCCAGTCCAGAATTATTCATTGCATTTTGTTGTTCTGTCTCTTTGTCTTCTTTGATCTTGAATAGTCTTTGTGTTTCTTGATCTTGATGTTAATTTCAAGTACAGGGTAGTTATTTAGTAGACTATGCCACAACTTGGGTTTGACAAATATATTCATATAATTAGAATCAGGTTATATGTTTTGGGCAATAATACTCTAGCAGTAATGCTGTAATCTGCTTAGACCATCTCATCAGAAGGTGCCTAATGCTAATTTTCCTGCTGTAGGTATTGCTAAATCCGATCCCTTGGTGAACATGGCATTTGCCAGTTTTTCCACTATAAAATGTCCAGTTTTCACTTTGGAATTCATAAGTAGTTTCTAGCAAGATACCACAAGATTATGCCAGTATCTGTTTCCTCATTCAACTTTCATATACTAGTTTTGGCTTCCACAGATGATTTCCTAAGTCTGTTATTCCTTCTATATTTATTCCTTGGCTTTCTGTGATAAGAGCAAACTCCCCTCTCCCCCCCCCCACTGCCAAAGTGCACCTGTCAACTCTTATTTTTTTCAGTGGATTATATGCACTACGCTTTCCATTCATTTGCATGTTTTCCTCCTCCTGTGTCTTGTGCCACACCCTGGGCATTCATAAACACTCTCTAACTTTCTGGCACAAGATATTCCAGTGTCATGTTGCACGTTCTGTGCTCTAGCTCTGCATTTGACCATTGCTCCAGGAAATCCCAGTTAAAGACTTAATTTTAACAACCACTTCTATAATAACAGATGGTGCATCTAACTTTGCCAAATGGATATTATTTTAAAAGTAAGCGAGGGATTCTACTTCACAAATTCAAAACTAAACATTTTGAGTTTGGTTAAAAAATAGGCTAAGCAAATGTCCTTCAGATTAATTGCATTTGCTCATTAATAATATATAAAATATAAATATTTTTAAAACTTTGGATGTAGGCCTAATAGCTTTCACAATACAAATAATCTTGAGTGACCTTCACAACCTTTGAGTTCCTGCTTCATGTTCCAGAATTAACTGCACTTAGCTGCCTAGTAAAAATCACCTACCAGTGCTGGGTGTAGTGCCTCACCTATAATCCCAGAATTTTGAGAAGCCAAGATGGGAAGATGGGTGGAGGCCAGGAGTTTCAGACCAGCATGGGGAACCTAGTGAGACCCCATCTCTAAAGAAAAATTTTAAATACAACAATAAAAAATAATACACATTTAAAAGCCCACTACAGTGTAACAATTATTTACATAGACTTTATTTTGATTTTTATATAAGGCACTTGAGCATCCATGAATTTTGGTATCCATGGAGATTCCTTGAATAAATCATCCATGAATACTGAGGAAAGATTGGACATAAATTACATTTTCTGATGTATGAGGGTTTTTGAGAAATTATCCAGCCACGTAATATGAAAAATAGATGAAAAATAGGATTGACAATGTCTGGATACTTTCTGGACAGCCGTGTGTGTGTGTGTGTGTGTGTGTGTGTGTGTGTGTGTGTGTGTCTGTCTGTCTCTTATATACAGGATGGCCCTAAAGTTCATGTGTGATTTAAAATAATGTGCAATTTATACAATTTATAACCATAAATTGCACATATATACAATTTGTACACACATAGAATTAATTTTCTTTTTTTCAGAGATTTCTAATACATATCAGAAAATGTTGCTATAAAAAGAAGGGAAAGCATAGTTGATAACTTCATTGATTAAATAAATTTTTAAAGGCAAAAATTTTGGCATTTGATCTTATAAATGGCATGATAAGCTGAGCATGTTAACACATTAGCACAATGTTACGAAATTAAACTATAGGTGGAAATGATCTAGGAATAGCTAAGTTTCCCTGGAGCACAAATTTAAAATCTCAAGTTCTTAAGACTTTCAGTCATAGACACCGTGAGGCTCAGCCCAGAGCGGGCAGAGATACTGTAAGGAGTTCTGGTCACTGGTAAAGGCCTGCCCCTGACCACACGTGTCCCCCGCCCCCTTCCTCCCTAGAGTTTATCTGTCCTGAGGCTTCAGAACTTGCTAAAACGACATGATAAGCTCCCTCATGCAGAGGAGTGACATTCCATTCAACCCACACTTGGACATGCATTTAGGTAATATGTGAGAATTAGTGAGAAAAAACTTCAAAAAAGTGGGTGAAAAGCTAAAGTTTTCAATCTAGAGAAAGAGTTTTGAGAAAGGCAAGGAGTAAGTAAGGCAGGGTTAGAGAACCTACGGCCTTAAGGCCACATATGGCCTTCTAGGTCCTTACGTGCTGCCTTTTGACTGAACCCAAATTTTATAGAACAAATCCTTTTATTTTTGTTAATATATTTTTGTTCACATTTTATATTTTTATTTTATTTTTAAATTGAATGTATCTAAAATACCAAAGAATGAAATCAGTCTCAATGAAGTACTAATTAGAACATTAGTAAACATAAGGGCTAAATTGGCAGCTTATGATTTAGTCTAACTTCCCCTGCCTGACGAGTGCCACTCCTCACACAAGGGTGGTCGGTGGGAGCTTATGGACGTTAGATACCTGTTATCAGCTTTTAATAATGGTTCTGTTCTGTGAAATGCTCAGCAGTATTTTTTAATTCTGTCTGCTTACTGGCCTAATATGTCAAAGAGGACAAGAGATCACTAAAGGAAGGAAACAGGTTTTGTAATGAAGTTGGGAATTGCTATATCTCATTTCTGCTAAAAATAAGATGATTTTCTTGCTTTGTGATGCTACAATGTCAACGTTAAAGAAATTCAGTGCTCATCAGCATTATAACACTCATAAGGACCATGAATATTTCAAACTACGGGGAGAAATGTGAAGGTTGTATTGAAAAATTAAAAGATGAAAAGTGAAAACAAAAATAAAATCCTCTCAAACAGCAATAAGATCTAGAAATAATGTCACTGAAACAATTTATAAAGTAGCTTATATATTGGGGAAAAAAAGAAAGCCACACAGTGATGTAGAGATTGTGAAAGAATGCTGATGTCATAGGTTGCTTAGACCCCCAATAATGTTTTAAAGTATGAAAAAAACTGCCTCTTTGAAGGATAACCACAACATTCTTTCTTGAAATGAAGAATTTTTCAGGAATTCTGAACCACTTATTGCTGAGAATCTCCATTCTTATACCTAACCCAAATCAAGACAGCCTTAAAGTCTTTTTTGTTTGTTTGTTTTTTTAAGGCAGAGTCTCACTATGTCACCCTTGGTAGAGTGCTGTGGCATCACAGCTATTAATAACAGCAACCTCAAACTCTTGGGTTTAAGCAATTCTCTAGCCTCAGCCTTCCAAGTATCTGGGACTACAGGTGCCCTCCACAATGCCTGCCTATTTTTTTTGTTGCAGTTGTTTAGCTGGCCCGGGCTGGGTTCAAACTTGCCACCCTTGGTGTATGTGGCTGGTGCTGTAACCACTGTGCTACGGGCGACGAGCCACCCTTAAATTATTGATACCTCTCTAGAGTATCAACTGAAATTGCAGACCTCTATGCTGCAACCAAAAATTCACATGCTAACAAAAAGCAGACAAAAAAGTCATTATACATGTTAATTAACTTCAAAATTAACAGTTTTCATTTTTGAAATTATTAACTACATAGTAGTTAGATTTTTACAAAATAATGTGCATCTTTAAATATATCGAACTGAAGTTTATTAAATGGGGCCTTATTGGTTACAGCTGAATGAACATGAAAATGTTCCCCATCTCTGGACAAGGTGTGTCTTTCAGCCACACCTGGCCTGTGCCTGCAGCATCCAGCTGCTACTCTGGTCCACCCTACAGTGAGCCACCCGGGCTCCAACATTCTCTCTTGGTGCGACGGGCCATGAAACCAGAATGCAGACAGTGTGACACCAGCTCTCTCTCCCTCACAGGTGAGTAGCTGCCATCCAGATTACAGACACTTTGGGGGAAATGTGACTCTCAGGCTTTTTTGCACAAAGAAACATGCTGATTCTGGACTCAGCCCTGGGAGTATGCCCATTTGGGCTGACCTGAAGATAGGTAAGATCATGTTTGGTAGGATGTTCTGGGGCCAAAAGTCAACCTTTGTCTCTAGGAGGCATCTTCCCCTAGCCTAGCTTGCCGGGCTTCCCCTGCAATCCCTCAGCGCCCCCCAGAGATAGGTAGCTCACCCAGCTGTACTGATTTCCACCCCTAAAGTAGGAGTCTCCTTTCTCTCTAAGACTGGCATTTCTATTCTCAGCCTAGTACATGCACAGCCAACAGACAGCCCTGCAGGGTGCGGGATGTGCCTGGGAGTGGGTCTATCTCCCCAGCCCCAGCGGCTCCACGCTGGGGCAGACCACCTGCCTTTCTCAAGTACAAACACCATGTGGCTGGGATCATTGCAGGTGTCAGCCTTGACTCTCTCGAAACCAGAAGTCCATGTTTGAATTATTTGTACTGCACTCCGCCTCCCAGGACCTGGACTTACCCTACTCCAAGGGAATAGGGAGTTTCCTTTTGAACAGCATAGGTCACTAAGCAGGTGTGGGTGTACACTGTGAACTCCAGAATTTTTTTTAAGATCTGCAGAAGGGAACACAGAGAGGCCCTGAGGACTTTTATACCACCGGACTGGGACCCTTTATGGGCTGTATTTCCATGAGTCCCATGGGCCTCCAGGCACACAAGGAATGTGTAGGGTCTCTCACTGGCTCTCAGTGCTGTGACTGGGGAGGCCATTTGCTGTAATGGTCATACGCATGACTCAGCAGGTGGGCTTCCTGGGTTTTGATCCCTGTCTAGCCCTCTCAGTTTTGTAATTTAGGCAAATTATTTAAGCCCCCTGTGCCTCAGTTTTCTTATCTGTAAAATGGGAATTTATGGGAGTTGCTATAGGTTAATAGATGTAGTGTTTAAACTTATGAAGCACTCCTGTGGTTTAAATATTTGTGTTTCCCTCAAAATTCACAGGTTGAAACCTAATCCCCAAGGTGACAGTAATGCAGATGGAGCCTTTGGGAAGTGATTAGGTCATGAGGGTGGAGCTCTTAGGAGTAGAATTAGTGCCCTTATGAAATAGATGCAAGAACTTTCTTCCACTCTAGTTGGACATGTGAGGATATGCTGAAAAAATGGCCCCCGGCAAGCCTGCCAGGCAGCCCTCAGCAGAGACTGCAGCTGCCGGCACTTTAATCTCAGATCTCTACCCAGAGAAATAATTTCTTTGTTTAGGTCGCCTGTCTATATTCTCTTATGGCAGCCCAGACTAGGACAAACACATGGGCTCGTTATTGTTGTTGACTATTGTTGTCGACTGTGGCTACCTTCCAACATGGGCAAGGCTTCAAAGGGGAGGAGGCAGCACAGGGTCAGGAGGAATCCACAAAGCCCAGGAAGAGGAAGGGGCTCAGTCCTTGCTCTTACTTTTCAAGCTAGATTTTCAGGGCACTTGAGTTTAGAGAAAGAGAATTGAAAGCTAGGGAGCTGGGGAAGAGTGTGTGTCAGGAAGGAAAGAGCTTAGAGCCAGCTGCTCTTGACTGAGCTGGAGCAAGTGGTGGTTAGTCAAGAGCTGGGGTGGAGGTGCAGGGCCTTCCTAGTCTTGCTCCTCCAGGCCAGGGCAGCAGGACGCTCTTGTGAGTAAGGGAGGTGTGGCCACAAGTCCATCTGCTACCCCTGCTGGAGGAACAAGACAGGTCCATCATTAGGCAGAAGGATTGCACTGCTGCAGAGGAAGGTGGGAGATACCCCCAGGGTGCTGGACAATGCAGAAGACAGCACAAGATGGACAGTCTTTCTGTTCTGTGGATGCTTTTAGTCTGAGCATATTGGTGGAGATGTAATCTGAATAACTTGAGTTTATCCTGGAGGCTGGGGAAGTCATGAGAAACCCAGACTGCTATGCTACTAGCCTGGGTCCCTCAAGTCCTTCTGAGGTAGGCATAGGGCTTCTGTCCCTCATAGCCAGAAGGTGAGTGGCAGGCAGTGCAGGTCCTGTGGGCTGGGGCAGGGCACCAGCATCTAGTACCTTCCCCTCTCTTGCACCAGAGGCAGATGCAGATGACAGCATTGTATGTCTTTTAGCTGTTCTTAAACATTCTCTAGGCTATCGCTTATAAAAGACTCACATGATTAAAGAGACCCACCAGATCTTTTTAAAGAACCCAGATTATCTTATACTGCCACGCATATGTTAAATGAATCTGGCCTCATACATTTCGTAAAAGTAAGACACAGATTCCCTCGGCAGCAAAAATTACAGCAAAATATGAATGATAATTTACTATGGGAGAAAGTGCCCACAAAAAGCTTTAATCAGCCTGAAAGATGCTATTTAAACACACACAAAGAGTAGAGAAATGACATCATTATTAACTTGATAAATTATTCAAGAAGCCAGTGCTCATTAACTCCTACTCTGGTGATTTCCAGTTTCAGGTTTGTGGACTTGAAAAGCCTTTTACTGATTGAAAGCTTAATTTGGAGAAAATGCAAAAATGTTATTATGTTCTTCTGTGAGTTTTGGGAGAACGAGTCCAGATGCCATCCTGTTTTCTGGGCACCTCTGCTCCTGCCTGCCACAACCCAAGGTGGCACAGAGGGAGGCTACCCTTACGTAGCTAGCTGGTTTGTAACTGCTCAGCTGAAACTAGGCCGGGATGAGTGTAGACTGTGACCTAGTTGTCTGGAGGAGGGGGCCCCCACAGCATTAATATTGAAGCTTAACCTCCCACATAAAGCCACGAGGAGGTGGGTGGGTTCAGATGAGGTCCTAAGAGTGAAGAGGAGACCAGAGTTCTTTGGGTGCTCAGCCGTGTGAGGACGCAGTGAGAAGGTGCCCTCTGTGTGCCAGGAAGTAACTTCCGTCAGATGCCAAATCTGTCAGCACCTTGACCTTGGACTTTCCAGCCTCCAGATTTGTGAAAGAGAAATGTTTTTGTTGAAGCCACACAGTCTATGATTTTTTTTTTTTTTTTTTTTTTATAGCAGCCCAAGCTGCCAAGGACACTCTGTAATGACTCCTTCTCCACACCTAAGTCTAGAGGGGAGGTTGACAAAATCCAGGTCTGTACCCCTTCTGAGCACATCTCTTCAGACACTCAGACTCCTCTTTTGGAGGTCTGACCATGTGAGTGACATAGAGCATTCTCGTTTCTGTCCATGCATGATTTTGCTGGTAGCAGCCCTCAGGGCTGTCCCCAGTCACCAACCAAAGCTACCTACAAATCTCAAAGTGGAGAAAACCTCTCAGTCACTGTGGGGCACTTATTGTGAATGATGCTTTCTGAATAGTTAGGGAGACGAGAGGTATAAATACCACTTTATGGATGGGCGGCGTATGGCAATGCTGTTTATCTGACACTCCATCATCCTGTCTACTGGTGCTTACAAATGAAATCTGGAGCTTTTTTTTATGCCTTGGCTTTGTTTGCACCTTTAGGAACTTGGGGGAGGGGGGCAGTAGGTATGTCACAGCCATCAGCCTAAATGTATAACTTGTGCACATATTTAAAATAACATGAAATAAAAAAATGGTCTAATGAAACATTAAAATTTTAATTCCAAATGATGCTTTGCTGTCAGGCTTTTTAAAAATTAATTACTCAGAAGATTTGAATCCTTTCCCCCACCCTCCCCATCTTGCTCTAGTCACTCCAGATTTCTGCTGCTTCTGGGGCATAGTGTCATTTTCCCATATCCCAGCTGTGTGCTCCACCACTTCCCCCAGCCTTGGGGTCTTTTATGCTCTTTCTGCATGTGGGTCCCACTTCAGGTTACAGACTAATGGCTTGAGATTTTTCCCATTCCCTGGGCTGGCCTTGATCTCTCAATTCTTTGTGCTTGGGCTCTGCTGACTGTTATGAGTATTTAATGTGACACTGGCCATGTTGCTTCCACACTTCGCTCTTGCCTGAGGTGTCTCACCATCCCAGGCTTCACTTGCTTGTGTGTGTGTGGGGAAATACCCCCAATGATAAAAACCAAATCTTGATAGTGTTTACCTGAGCACCCACCTACCCAGGAGGAGTCTCCCTTTCCCAGTGCCTGGGATTTCCAGGGGAGGTTCATACACACCAGGTGCTTGGAAATGACACTTCTTTAAAAAGTAACAACACACTTTGTTATATTTCTTTGAAAGAACTTATAGCATATATTGTATTCTGAGGATTTTACATCCCAGCTGGCATAGTGTCTCCTCAGGGGCGGGTACCTAGAGAACCCCGAGCTTGCAGACAGTATGAAGATGCTTTGGCTTGGGTTTCTTTAGGAAACGAAAATAATCTTTTTTACCCTGCAGGAGGAAATGAAGGATTCATTACGGTAGCTCTGATAAGAAGACCTGCTTTAGGAATTACAAAGCAACCAGTTCCACATTTCTTGAGAGGTGACAGCACATATGTACTCACATTGGTTTCAACATGTTGATTTGTGAGGGGAATACCAAGAAGTATAACTTATAATGCCAGAACCAATATTATTTTTTAGAAAAATTGGGAAGTTATGATGGATCAATTCATCTCCCCTTCCCTCCCTCCACCCATCCGTCTATCCATCCTTTCACTCCTCCATCCGTTGCTCTGTCTACTCTCTTCCCCCATCTTCATCCTTCTCCCACCCACCTTTCACCCATCCCTCCATCCATTGCTACACCCCCTGGCCACCCATCCATCCATCAATCCATGCCATATAGGCTTCACCAAGATGACTACAAATCAAATCATATTTTTAGTAGTCATCTTACCACAATATAGTGTCAGCCCTTGTGCCTGGACTGCTGGAAGAGTCCTCTTCAAAGATTGTCCAGACATTTGTGAATGGTCTCCAACTTGGTGCTCAGAGACATCCATCTTTTCAGGCTCCTCGTGGGATGGCCATGCCGCAGCAGTGACCACTGGGTGATGACTGCCTGCGGTCTGGGCCTGCTGATCATCACTTCCACCTATGCTGCTGTCTCGGGAGAAGGAACCAGTGCTGCCCTTGGACTTGGGAGTCTCAAACATCAATCATATTATGTCCTTAATTCCCTATAAGGGAGCTGAGAGCAGGCTTGGACAGGGTGGGTGGGGGGGGGGGTTAAGAGCCACTAGAAGAAAAGTGCATTGCAGAGACAGTTCGACCTCAACATGAAGACCATGCCTTGAACTTTACACCCGAGCCAGGGCCCAAGACCCAGCCACACCCAGGCCCAGAAGGAGGAAGAATCTCTTCTACCTTCTATTTGAAGGCTTATTTTCTGTGTCATCCTGTTCTGATCCATAGTTGACTTACCAGGAAGTTTGCCTGCATGGATACCACTCCCCCAGGAAAGTCCTATCCACCCCCCTGGGACAGGGCTTCATCCCGAGGCTCCATGTAGACAGGGAAACAACACTGTAGACTGGCTTCAGTGTGGGTATAGGAGGTTGACCTTCAAACACCCTCTCCCCAGCACATGTTATTCTCATCCAAGTTCCCATTCTTCCTTAATTTTACATGCTTGGAATTTTTTTTTAAATTTTATACACATAGTGCTTATTTAAATTTTTCTGAGATTTGATGGGGTTAGCTGGGAACCAATAATAAAATCTACTTTCTTCAACCAACTAAGAAAAGATGAAACCAAGGAGTCACAGAGAGAGATTGTAACATGATGTTCATCACAGATACAGTTGATGCTGAAGACGGAGTGGGGACCTCGGAATTCCTAAAAGCCTGTCTGCCCCCATGGTCCTAAGGCCATTTCAGGGCTCCCCGTGTGTGGCTGTCACCAAGTCACTGAGGCGAGGCCAGGTGGTCAGAGAGGCTGGGGAAGGTGATGCTCAGATGGTAGCCTGGTTCTCTTTCAAGCCACTAGTCCAATAATTCTCGCAGAAGTGACTAAGAATGTGCAGGGAGGCTTGCAGTTTCACCTGGGTTGAAAGGGTGATCAGCATCCTAGTTTACCTACAAAGGAGGTGGTTTCCAGGAATGAGAACTTTCAGTCCTGGAACTTGGGACACCAACCAGGTGAAATGGGATGATTTGGTCACCCTGGTTCTAGATTGTCCTGCACAGGTGGGAAGGATGAGGAACGGCGGGGGAACATTCTGCTGCTATCTTCTAATTCTCAGACCCTGAACTTCTCAAACTTCAGGTGTATCAGTGTCCCCCTGGGGGCTTGCAACAGCACTGAAGCTGGACCACCCCAGAGTGTGACATTGGGGCCGCTGTTCTGGAGCACACTGGAGGGCCCTGCCTGTCCAGTGAGAGGAAGAGTCAATCCAGCCATGTGGGGGGGGGGGGAGGCCCTGGGCTCTTGAGTCAGCCCCCCATCTGCACGGAGCTGATGCCCAGCCTGCTTAAGCCTCCGCCTTGACCTACCGGTGACAACTGGCATAGACTTTACCCTCTGAAGGCACTCAAAGTGCCAGTGCAGTTAGATAATTAAACTATGGCTTCCAGGCACACAGGACTGAAAATTCACTTCTGATTTTATGTCCTGTCTCAAGTGGTGACATCAAAGTTTCTGGAATAAGATTAAATAATAACAGTGATATTCTAATAATAGATGCTTACAGATATCCTGGTAATAAAATCCTCCAAACATAAAGATGTCCACAAGTTAAATATAAGTGAACAAATTTTCATGGTCACCAATTAAATTGCCTTGCAAATTCATCTCACAAAGTCCAAAATAAAATTATTTTTCCCTTATGAGTTAAAAGTCCAAGGGCAGTGAAGGAAAAATGTGCCATTCCTCTTTCTCATTCTTCTGGGAAAGTCAGGTCCAAGCCCTCTGGCAGCTGCAGCTGGGCTGTTTCTCTGGGCTTCCTTCAGGGCCCTGAGCTCAGTTTGTTTAACTTCAAGTCTCTTTCTTTTGAAAGTGTCTAAAGAGCCATTGGGACTCACGTAATCTAGTGGCTTCACATGACGTTTTTAGAAAATGAATCAATTCCCATCCCCTAAGCAATTAATTCAGGTAGAATTATGTTCCTAGGTTTGCAAAGACCACAGCAGAGACTGAGTGACATCTAAGGGAGGGAGTACTTTGCTCCCAACTCCACTGAACTGCAGGCACTCTGTGTCCAGGGCTGGCTTCATGGGCACAAGCTGTGCCTTGCTTAGAGACCCACACTTGACTTCTGATGCTCACTTAAAATTCATATTTTTTTTCTTTCAGTTTTTGGCTAGGGCCGGGTTTGAATCCGCCACCTCCGGTATATGGGGCCAGTGCCCTACTCCTTTAAGCCACAGGTGCTGCCCAAAATTCATAATGATTTTTAAACAAAAGGGCTGAATTCATTTTGTACTGAGCCACACAAATTATGTCATCTGTCGTGCCATAGTCTTTGAATTTAAACTTGACTGGGAGGGATCTGCCATGTTGGGCTTAAACGTGATAGTCTGCTGACACTATCTCAGGGGGAAAATCCCCCTGGGCAAATCCTGTATTCCCTGAGAGGGAGAGTAACATTTAAGACACTGTTTCCTCTTGCAAAGGTGAGAAATTTACCTTAGAGTCAGCTGCAGTCACCCGGTTTTATGTGAAGAAAACTTCGTGACTGTCCTATTCATTTCCCTTTTGGGTCCCAAGTTTCTGTGGAAGTAGATGCAGAAAGCAAAGTTTCCAAATCCATCTAGATAAAAGCAAAAACTGTAAAGTCTCCATCTTTTCTTTATGGCTGAGTAACATTCCATGGTGTACATATACCACAGTTGATTAATCCATTCATGGGTTGATGGGCAGTTGGGTTGATTCCACATTTTTGCAATTGAGAAGTGAGCTGATATAAACATTCTAGTGCAAATGTCTTTATGGTAAAATATCTTTTTTCTTCTGGGCATACGCCCAGTAATAGGATTGCAGAATCAAATGGAAGGTCTACTTATAGCTCTTTGAGGAGTCTTCATACTTCTTTCCAAAAGGGCCGTATTAGTTTGCAGTCCTACCAATAGTGCATAAGTATTTCCTCCTCTCCACATCCACGCCAGCATCTGCAGCTTTGAGACTTTGTGATGTGGGCTGTTCTCTGTGGGGTTAGGTGATATCTCAAAGTGGTTTTGATTTGCGTTCTCTGATGGTTAGGACATCCTATGTGCTCAGCACTACATTGAAACTAGCAGATCATCAACTACAGACCCACATGAGAGAAAAACACAAATTCAAGAAAGGGGGGAGTCACTTGGCTTGGTAAGTCCCCACCTAACAGGCACAGTGTAGGGGTGTACGGCAAACTGCGGGGGTGAAGGGCTCAACTGCAACTCGGATTTTATCTTACAATTGCAAATAACGGAGTCTGATTGTGTGTACCTGTCTATTAACCCAGGAGCAGGAATGAAGCACACAAAGGCTGTTCAGAGCTGGCTCTGGCAAGGTCACTAGCGCTTGTGCTTGGCAGAGTCAGGGCCAGACAGAGGTGTGGGAAGGTTCATGGCAGAAAGAAGAGAAGGTTCAGGCGTGTTCTGACTGAGGCTCTTCGTGTGGGGGAGAGCATTGGATAACTGGAAACGGCCTCCTCCGAGACTGGTTAGGAGGCACATTAGGCTTTCTCCAGCTCATCCTAAATTGGGACAAAATTAGGGGAGCTGTCAGTTACTAGTCAAGTCTTGGCCATTTGGGGCTGATTGTTACTGGGGCTAAAGGTTTGGCTCCAGGATTGTTGCTAGAAACAAGAGACTGGACTTCCCACCAGTTTGACATAACAGTGGCTTGGTGGCCAGGCTCACTATGATACGTCACCATAGGTGGTGGGTCAGAGTTCTGTTTATACGTCTGTCCACTGTCCCTTTGTTTGTGCTGGCTTTCATTTCTGAGGCCCAGGGCTGGGTTGAGGTTGTGCTTTGTTTCCTGATGTCATTTTCTTTTCTTTTCTTTTTTTTTTTTTTTAATTGATATTAAATCATAGCTGTGTACATTAATGTGATCATGGGGCACCATACACTGGTTTTATAAACAGTTTGACACATTTTCCATGGACTTGGTGACTGTTGGTACGGACCAGCCTGTGAAGCCTGAGATAGGGCTCTCCTTCTTCTTGGCTGAAGCATGCTCAGTGGGAGACACCCAGGCCAAGCCCTAAGGGTTCTTTTCAAACCTTGAGGTGCCTGGGCATCACCTGGGAATCTTGTTTCAGGAGGTGGGCGGGGCTGGAGACGCTGCATTTCCTACAAGCCCCAGGTGATCTGAGGCTGCCACTGAGTGTACCGCGTGGAGTATGGAGCTCCCAAATTCAAGTTGCCACTACTGTTTCAGAAGCGGCTTCTCCTAACGGGGCTGTTCATCATCCTTTGCATTTCGTGTCTCTGGGTGACATTTCCACCTGCAGTGTCTTGTTATTTTAATTTTTGCCAATAGTGAGCTATACCTCTGGTGTGTGGTTCCCCATGGGGCTACCCACGGGAATCCCCCAAGGAGTTTGGGTGCCCTTCCTCCTTTCCCCCAGGTCCATGTCCCTCTAGGATGCAGTCAGCACCGAGGACCTTCATGCCAGTGTTTCTCTCCACCTGCTCTTTTCAGACAGACTCTAGTAGGCTGTAAGAATTAAACTGCTTTTTAAACATTCCACCTTCCTTCTTGTCAATGGGTTATTCATAGGGCTGAAGATGCCTACTAGAACTGAAGGCCCTGCCTTCTGTGGGTTTCCCTTTGCCCTCTGGCCTAGGTCTTTAAGTTTTTTCTAACATAGTCCTCAGATTTTGCTCTGTGGAGTCATCCATAGTAACAGACATGAAATCAATGAATCGAGGATTTACCAAAGTATCCACTGATCAATAAGTCTCATCCACATTTATTTTCTTTATTTTCTTTTTTTAAAAATTTTTTAATTCAAATTTTTATTTGTTTACATTTAGGTATTCATTTTTTGTACTATAAAGAAATTTTTGCATTTAGTTTTTAACATTCTGGTACACAATTTTTTTTTTTTTTTTATTAAATCATAGCTGTGTACATTAATGCAATCATGGGGCACCATACACTGGTTTTATAGACCGTTTGACACATTTTCATCACACTGGTTAACATAGCCTTCCTGGCATTTTCTTAGTTATTGTGTTAAGA
>CAUYPK010093748.1:0-32530 GCA_963574355.1 Loris lydekkerianus | reverse complement strand
ATAGCCTTCCTGGCAATTTCACAGTTATTGTGTTGAGACATTTACATTCTACATTTACTAAGTTTCACATATACCATTGTAAGATGCACCACAAATGTATTCTCACCAATCCCCCTCCTTCCACCTCCCTCCCCCCTCCCTCCCCTCCCTTTCCCCACCTCCCCCTATTCCTAAGTTGCAAATGCGTTACAGCATTCATGTGAACACCCTAAATTAGTTTCATAGTAGGGGTGAGTACATTGGATACTTTTTCTTCATATTCTTCTTAGTAAAGTATCCCAAGAATGAGAAAGCATTTTGAATCTGAGAGTGATACACCAAGCCATCTGCTTACTCTAACCTAATAGAGTAGGTGGAAAAGTTGCACCAAAAAAGGCACAACAAAACATGGGAGAACAAAAGCAGGTGTGTGGATAAGACATATTGTCCTCATAAACAAGGTGAGACTGCTTGAATGGTGGGTAGTTCTATTCAGGAAAGGTGAAACCTAAGCGCACCTGCTTTGAAAGCTGCAACAGGTCCTGTGAGGAACTTGTAGGGCATCCCTATAGGACATTCCAACTATGACATCTCATAGTTGGAATGAGAAGATATTCTGAAAATCAGGGTTATCAAAGAAACTGAATTGGTTGGGTAAATTGATAGGTGTGTTTTTTGTGAGTGAATTCTAACCTATGAAATACTCGCTGTCTTGGGGAACATTCAGGGAGACATTATTAGAAGCCAAGAGCATCTCATGAAACTGAAGAATGGTCTAGCTGCAGCAGAGAAGGCAGGGCTTCCTCCCTCATTACAACTTGACTCATGGCACCATGTGAGAAAGCCTCTGTATGTCATGGGATAATTGGTCTTCTCATTCCTCCTTAAAAATTTTTAATACAGAAGATGAATTACAAGGAAGATTGTCTAGCATGTGAGGGTTTTGTGAAGGGGTGAATGGCCAGATAGTGGAGTTAGGGGGGAGTTAGCCGGAGGGAGGTGAGCTAGCAGGCATCCTGCTGCATGCACAGCTCAAAATGTGTATTTGACTGAGGAAATACTGACAGATCATCCCACTAAAATACAAGCTCTACTAGAGTTTATTCATGGATCCCAGCTTTCACGTCTCCCAGTGGGAGAAATTTGTGGTGATACAGCCTTCTAAGCCTTCTGCTTGGGGGAAAGTGAGGAAGACATGGGTTTTAGACCAAATTTGGGACATCTCTAGCTGAGCTTTCTCTGAAAAGAAAGAGATGGAAGAAACTACACCCCACATACAAAGCAGACAGGATTTTGAGATGGGACCTCTTAGCAGCAGGGTGATACAGAAATTGAGATTCACAGATTCTTGGAGCTTCTGGAAGTCTGAGCAAAGGGTATTTTCTTTTCTTTTTTTTATTTTTATTTTTATTTTTATTTTGCAACTGTCCTTCTCTCCCAAATTTAATCCTGAATCTCAAGATTTTTCACTATACATCTTACACAATTTGAGGATTGTGGTTGATTAAATGATTTAGCCCCTTTACATTTCCATCAGAAAGAGTTGGGTTTCCCACAGAAGTACAGAACACTTTGTATGTTACAAGTTTCACTTTCTCATTTATATTTCATAGATGGAAACTTAAAAACAGTCTCCTTTCCTTTTAGTAATTAAATCTTGTGCAATGACAAATTAATAAATTCTTCAAAGTCAAAGATGAAGTGGGTACAAGCATCTTCACTAAATACAAAAGAGCAATGAACATGGGTATGGCAATGGGAAGATGCTGAAATAAACATCAACAAACTTGTCATCTAAAATTAAACCTAGCACACACCTGAAAATGGGCAAAAAGTCAACTGTTTTAGGAAATACCTGACTTCTTCCCCTCAACAGGCCTGATTTTTAATACATACAAAAGGAAAAGTCTAAGGCTGAACTAATTCTGGCAGTGTTTGAGAGCCCTGTGAGAGTTCCCTAGTTCCCCATATAGTCTGAATTTCAGAAAATAGGCACTTATAATGAAAACATGCACAGACTCTTAACTATAACACTGCTAGCGGGCATTGCTATAATAGTAAGACAATTTAGCAATAATGGGCAAGAAGAAAATTAAGTAGTTTTCTAAGATACCAAAAAAAAAAAAAAAAACAAACAAACAAACAAAAAAAAACCAAACTAAGCCAGAACATATTTGGCCTCATATTCAACTTCAAATACAGTCAGTTCATTAGTGTAATTTAACCTTTTCATAAGACTCTCAATGATAAATTCCATTAATACATTGGAAATGCCTGCTGTTTATAATAGCCTATGACTGTGAGAGGTACTGAAAAAGGTGGTTTGGACTGTGACCTCTTCATTTCTCTTCTAGCTCAGCAAAAATGAGTAGATGGCAGGTTTTTACCTTCCCTGTCTACAGTAAATGTCCTCATTCCACTCCATTCAGCCTGAGCCTTAGGGCAAGTCACGGTTTGCAGCCATTTACTACAATAATAGCAAGACAATTTAGCAGTAATGGATAAGTAGGGAGCAAATTAAGCCATTTGCTGAGATACAGAAATGAAGCCAGAAAATATTTGGCCTCATGTTAGGCTTCAAATTCATAGGCAATTCATTAGTGTAATTTAGTCTTTGCATAAGCCTTTGAGTGATAAATTCTACTAATACATTTGAAACGCCAGCTGTAAGAGTAACTCATTGAGTGTTGAGTAAAATTAAAAGATGGGCAAGAATAAATCCTTCATTTTCATCTCATATGGGAAGATTTATGAAGGCCTTTGAGAAGAAGCATCTGTCTGCTAGTTGTAAATTGAGAATATTAAGGGAAAACATTGGAATATTTTGGTTATATTAGCGAGAAGAGTGTATTAACTCAAATGCTTTTGAGATCTTTCCCTTTGGGGTTGAAGAGTACTCTTGATAAAGAACATGTGACCTTTCAGAATACATGTCTTGGTTGAGAACAAAGGCCACATACAAACAATGTTAAATGGCTGGTGTTTCAGGCAGTGATTTCTAAAAAATGCAATCATGTGAGATACTGGTGACTTTTTCCCCTGGTTTTCTCTATGCTGTGAATGTTTTCTTTCAAGCCCAGGAAGGTTGCAAAAACATGGGAAATGTAACCAACCCATATTGGAGTTCCTTAGCAAAAAAGTATTCAGTTCATTTCACTAGTTATTTCTCTTGCTGGTGTCTTCAAATTGATACCTTCATAACAAAATAAATTGTTTATTCCCTAAAGTCAATGGGAAAGAAGTACATTTTCTTGGCTCGGCACCTGTAGCTCAGTGTTTAGGACATTGGCCACATACAGCAGGGTTAGTGGGTTCGAACCTGACTCACAATGACAATTACAACAAAAAAATAGCCAGGTGTTGTGGCAGGTTGATTCTTTTGCCTCAGCCTCCCAGCTACTTGGGAGGCTGAGGCAAGAGAATCACTTAAGCCCAGGAATTTGAGGTTGCTGTGAGCTGTTATGTCACAGCACTCTACTGAGGGTAACATAGTGAGACTCTGTCTCAAAAAAAAAAAAAAAAAAAGAAAGAAAAGAAAGAAAAAAAATGTACATTTTCTTAAGCAACTATTACTTACAAGATGCTTTATATAATGTAGTTCAACTTATCTCTGCCCCCAGAATTGTGAAACATGTTGCGCACCCAATTTATAAATGAAAAAATTGCAGTGTCAAAAAAAAAAAATTCTCCCTGGGATAACAGTGAATCAGTCAGTAGTAAAACTGCAATGTAAATTTAAGTGTGTCTGAGTCCAAGGAATAAGACTCTAGCAGAGATTTATTAACAAGAGAGTTGAGATACCTCAACTGACTCACAACCACAGGCTTCTGGCTGCATACTGGGTCTGGAGCAATCAACCCAGCTCTGCATGCTGGATCTGGAGCAATCAACCCAGCTCTACATACTGGGTCTGGAGCAATCAATCCATCTCTGCATGCTGGATCTGGAGCAATCAACCCAGCTCTGCATGCTGGATCTGGAGCAATCAACCCAGCTCTGCATACTGGGTGTGGAGCAATCAATCCATCTCTGCATGCTGGATCTGGAGCAATCAACCCAGCTCTGCATACTGGGTCTGGAGCAATCAACCCAACTCTGCATGCTGGATCTGGAGCAATCAACCCAGCTCTGGTCTTCTGGCCCTTTTCTTCTTGTCAATGTGCTACTTTTGGCCATAGATGTTTTCTTAAACTCTTCCTCTTTGAAGGTAAACTCTTCCTCTTTGAAGCTAGAAACTCTGGGAGTGACCCTTTTCTGTCATCAGCTCTGCCTTAGGTTTGTAGAAAATTATATAGATATGCTTCCCAGTTCAGTCTTTACCCCCAGGAAGGTCCAGGGAAGGACCATGCTGTAAAAGGTACTATTCTGGCTCCTTTCTGCCCTTGTCTGTGTCCATGGAGGTTATCAGATTGGATGAATAAAAATATAAGACGTTCAGTTAAGTTCTAATTTCAGATGAACAATGAACATTTTTTTTTAGTATAGTACTTGGGACGTAGTAAAATATTATTCATTGTTTATGTAAATCTCAAATTTAACGGGGTACCTGCATCTTTTCTAATAGCTCTGAGTCCATGAGTCAGGAGTTTTAGATGATGTAATAAAGATTTAGCATCCAAAGAAAGGTTTAGCCTTTGTGGAGAACTCAAGGAAGAGTATCTTTAATTTTTTTTTTTTTTTTTTTTAACCTGGGATCTTTTGGTCAGACTGGACAGTCTAACAATGTGATTTATGAAGAGGGCTTTGGGTTACATGGTATCTGCTCTGCCTCCAGGAGGAACAAAAACTAAAGATATAAACTTGGCCTCTGGAGGGACTCAAGACTAAAACTCAGTTTTGTGCATAGTCAACTAGGAATGTGACCTAGCCCTCAATAAAACTCTGAACACTAAAATTTGGGAAAAGATTCCTGGTTGGAAGTTCTCTGCGTATATTGTCACTGTTGCTGAGAGGAGTTAATAATACTGTTCATGACTCCCAGGAAGAGGACAACTGGATATTCCCCACTTGGAACCCTCCTGGACCCTGCCCAATGCGTCTCTTCCTTTGGCTACTTTTAATTGGAATCCCCTCTGGGGGTAGAGCATAACCATGAGTGTAACAGCTTTCACTGAATTCTATGAGCTTTCTAGTGAATTGTTAAAACAGGGGGAGGTCTTGGGAACCCTTGAACTTATAGTTGGTGTCAGAAATAAAAGTATTTGATGTCATAAGTAAATGCAGTTAGTTGGGCACAGTGGCTCATGCCTATAATTTCAGCACTGTGGGAAACTGAGGTTGGGAGATCACTTGAGGCCAGGCGCTCAAGCCAAGCCTGAGCAACATAACCAGACCCTGTCTCTATAAAAGAAATTAGCCAGATGTCAGGGAGTGTGCCTATACTTGGGAGGGTGAGGCAGGAAGGATGTTCACTTGAACTCAGGATGTTGAGGCTACAGTGATCTATGATCCCACTAGCACACTCTAGCCTGGGTAACAAAGTGAAACTATTTAACAAAAAAAAAAAAAAAAAAAAAAAAAAGTAAAAGCAATGTTCTGGACTGTTTTTTCTCTAACTTCTCAGAGTCAGGCAGTAACCTTTCCTAGGTCTACAATCTAGACTATATTCCAAGCACTGACACTGAAATTCCATGCCCAAGAGTATGATGCTTGTTTCCAGAGCCTGTGAGAGCCTCTTTCCCAGATCTACTCTAGGTGAATCATGCCACTTATGTGCCACTCCTACCCCAGAGCAGGGGCTAAATCATGACCATCAGGGCCAGTGGTAGTTTGTACATGCAGGCCTGTGTGCCCACATGCACGCATGTTAAGATCTTTCTTTTCCAGGACTGATCTAGTGTGAGAAGAGAAAAACAGAAGGGCTGTGAGGACTCTCATGTGTACATTTTGCTCTAAACCCAGTAAAAGAGGGTGAGATAAGGCTCCTTCTTCCTTCCTTGTCCTATCATTCAATTTAGGGCTTGTTTTCACTCTCAGTTTTTCTTTTTCAGGAACTAAATTAATTGTAGACAGGAACCAAATTGCAGCTAGGAGCTGTTCTGGTAAAAACATACACAGAAAGGAGCTCTTAGAGATCTTTAACTGATCTGAGCTCATTACCATCCAATTAGCCTCGCATGGGTAGAGCTTTGTGAAGGATTCTGGGAAAGATGTGTTCTTAGAAGACGAAACTGTTGGATAACCACCCTGTTAGGTAACCTGTTCTATAACCCCAACCTGTCAATCACTCCAAAAGTGGGAAACAACAACCAATCTTCCCAGGAGAAAGGTGGGACAAACCAGGGAGCTTATAAAAGGCAGCGTGAGCCCAACCTCTGGGTCTGTCTGCTCACAGAGATTGATCTGTTCCTCTCTCTGGAATGTATTTTCAATTTGTGTAGCTTTCTTCTTTACCTTCATCCTTTACTGTGATAAACTGTATAAATTGCTTTGTGTCTGTGATCACCATGTCACCAGCTGTAGTTGGTACCAAAACTCCCTCTTGACACTGGGAACCAGGGGGCTAGTGAACATTCAGAAGGACCAGCACCCCTATTCCACAATTCAGGTAGGGCCATCCGTCTCAGAATATTCTCTTATCAAGCCAAAAACAACTTTAGGCTTGTCTCCAGCCCTCTAAATATCAAACTAACCAACATGGAATGTTCTAAGAAGTTATCTATGATAAAATCCATCTCTGCATTGGCAGCAGCTTTGAGTGGTGGGAGAAAAATCTTAGCAACATCAATGCACTTGTTAATTTTAAGATGCATTTTCTTTTCAGAAACTCTAAGATCTAAAAACATTTTAACATTTATGAAATATGGTGCCTATAGTGTTACACTCTTATATGTCACATGAGAGTATAAAAATTTTTACACATCTTTTATCTCATTTGATCCAGCATCCGGTGAGGGCAGCTGGACCACCACAGCACACCTGTGGCCTTTTCTCTGTTGGCGCCAGAGATCTCTCCTACAGCCAGGTTATTGATTGCTGCCTGTGACCCTAAAACCCCACCATCAGCACAGCCTGGTCCTGCACTTCTCCCTGTCTGAGCCCCGTAATGTGGCTGGGAAGGAGGTAAGGGGAGGATCTACCATGTGACTAGGCTGGCTTGGGTTTGGGGCAGGGAGAGGGGAAGGAAGAATTGGCAGTTACACAGGGAACAGCTATAATGTCATCTTTTACACTTCCTGAAGGGGAGAGTAGCAAGCTGGAAAGAGAGAGCGGGGAGCGTCCACCAGGTGTGAGAGTGAGAGAAGTTTGGACACAGACAGAAGGGGTGCCACGTGACCTTGCATGAGCCCCTGTGCTTTCTGAACTTAGGATGACTCCTACGTAGAACGGGACTAACAATTCCTACACAGTGGGATTGCTGGACTATTAAATGAGACAATATGTATAATATAAAGGTCTTCGCCTGGAACCTGGCGCAGGAGCTCATTAATTTTCCCTGTTATATTCAGTTTGCGCCTAGTGTAGTTCCTGCACAGTAGACGCCTAGTCAGGTGGTGGAAGCTCTAATTATGATTATTGTCAACTCTACCTCTGAGGCAGCTCGGAGGCAGAGTCCTTCTCAGTGTCACTTAGAGGATGGATAAAATGTAAAGAGGAATGAGTTGTAGACAATGCAGACACAGGGCATTTTCACAAAAATGGAGCCCAGATTTCTGTCCAAGGAAAGGAGAGAAAGTCTGGCTTTGCCCAGCACAGATTACACCAGAGCCTAGGGACTGTTCAGGGCCTGACTCCATCTAGAAACCCGCGGCTAGAGAGGACAGAAAGCCCTTGTGTTTCCAGTTTCCCTGCTCTCTTCTCCTCTCCTCCTTCCTACCTTCTCTTGTGGTAGAAAACCATTGAAGAGCTTTGTGGCATTTTCAGAAAGCTGAGGACAGAGAGAAGCAGGCAGTGTAAAAGTTAAGGGGTGACCACTCCTTGGTCCCCAATTCCATGTGGGCCTCCTGGGACTGACCCCTGACATCCTCTGTGATGGTTGTCATCAGGGATTAACATTGTTGAGGGTGGTGGGGGACAAGAAGGTTAGCAGGTCAGGAATGTTCCACCGCCGTCATCACTCCCCTCACAGAGAAGTGACAGGGACATCCCAAATAGGGTCTGTGAATTATTTCTCCCAAGTCACCTGGGATACGCACACGGGCTGGATTCTATGTGCTTTCCATGAAGGAGATCTGGGGAGGTAACCACCCATTGTAATACTGTTTCTGTGAAACCAGTGTCTTCTGACTCCCCCATTTTCTCATTTGTCTGCTAAGAAAGGAATTTCTAAAATGCAAACCTTACCCAGAAAGGTGATGGTTAATGCTGCTGACCCAAGCAGAGACATACGACAGGTGCCTGTTCTGTTTTGTTTCAGCAAAAAACCAACTGAGGCCTTGGAACCAGATCAAAGAGGGCTCTACTTGGATGCTGCACAGACCAGGCGGTGCCCAGAACTTTGGAGTCCCTGGCTTCATTCCCACTTCAGGGTGACAAACCAGAGCACATCTGCTACGTCATTTGTTCCCTTATTGGTGTCACCCCCCCATTTGCTCTATAAGCCCCCCCCCCGTTTCCTGCCCTAACCACCCTTCTTTTTAGGGAATCTCCATTTCTGTTTCCAAGGGGAAGTTACATTCTCTATAAAGCTGTACTGATTATTCTCAACTCTGAAACTCCTGCAGCAAATTGGAGTCCACACTGTAGGGTCCAACTTTTGAATTTTATTTTTCTGCTAAACATCTATTAATGGTTTATGAATTCGAATACTGGTTTTTTTTTTTATTTGTCTTTAAGCTTTGAATTTATTATTATTATTATTAAATCATAGCTGTGTACATTAGTGCAGTAAAGGGGTACAATGTGCTGGTTTCATATACAATATGAAATATTTTCATCAAACTGTTTTACATAGCCTTCATGGCATTGTCTTAGTTATTGTATGAAGACATTTGTATTCTGCATTTAGTAGGTTTTGTCTGCACCCATTCTAAGATGCACTGTAGGTGTGGCCCCACCAATTACCCTTCCTTCATCCCAACTTCCCCCCTCCCCTCCCTTGGCCCTTTCCCCATATTCTTGTGCTATAGTTTGGTTATAGCCTTCTTATGAAAGCTGTAAATTAGCTTCATAGTATGGCTGAGTACAATGGATACTTTTTCTTCTATTCTTGAGATACTTTGCTAGGAAGAATATGTTCCAGCTCCATCCATGTAAACATGAAAGAGGTAAAGTCTCCATCTTTCTTTAAGACTGCATAATATTCCATTGTATAAATGTACCACAATTAATTAATCCATTAGTGGGTAGATAGGCACTTGGGCTTCTTCCATAACTTAGCAATTATGAATTGGGCTGCATTAAACATTCTGGTACAGATGTCTTTGTTATATTGTGATTTTTGGTCTTCTGGGTATATACCTAGTAAAGGAATTATAGGATTAAATTGCAGGTCTATTTTTAGATCTCTGAGTATTCTCTAAATATCCTTCCAAAAGGAACGTATTAGTGTGCATTTGGTATATGTTTTTCAATTAAAGTTGCACTTTCCAAGAGTTTTGTTAATGAAATTGTGTTCTTTCTGTACAGGGCCAGAGCAGACCGGTGTGGCATGGTCCTATGCAAAGGCAGGAATAGGGGGTGTCTTAATTCACCAAGGAGGCATCTTTGGAGGTTAGCTATCCACAGTTACTTTAATTATATATTTTTTATCAAAAGTCATAGACAGGTAGGCATTTTCCATGACTTTGCTCAAAACATTCCTGGAAAGAATGAATAATGTCAAAAAACATATCTCTTTCCTTGTGTAACCATTTAGATCAGAAAGTCTATAGTTTATACTTGGAGTTATCACTTTTTTTGTCAATGAGTTAGGTAGGCTTAAAATAGTAAGGAAAAAACTATATTTCAAGTGGTCCCGAAGATCACAGAAATAACAGAATAGAGAAACTCAGAACAAAAGACAGCATTAGCTTCTGTGTGACTCAATTTTCTTTGATTCCTTTAAGCATTTTTATTAATTAATAAAAGTAATACAAAATAGATAAAACAGTTCAGTTTCTTTCCTTGAACGTTTATAGTTGACTTTTAAAGTGTACTGTGGTATCTACTGAAGCCTGTTTTTTTTCACCAATTAATGTGGGTTTTTGAACAGGTGATTTGGAATCCTAGCAAAAATAATGACCTCCAGTTTTCTACAACAAGTATTCATTGATCAACTCCAGATGTCAAACACAGTGCTAGGTCTTGGATGTATCAGAGAACAAGTCAGAAATGGTGTTAACCTTCTCAGAGCTTATTGTCTAGAGAAGAGATTTTAAAAAGTAATTAGAATATAATGTCACAAACATTATGACTGAGCAAGAGCAGAGCAATCTCAAAGTATAAAGAGGTGACTGTGGCCCTGGCTCCAGCTGGTGTCAGAAAATATATCCTGGGGAGAATATTTTTTTAAAGAAGTTATTACTTTTAAAATATTGTGATAATATATACATAACATAAAATTTATCATTTTAACCATTTTTAAGTGTAAAATTCAGTGGCACTAAGTACATTCACAGTGTTGTAAAACCATCACCACTATCCACTTCCACATTCTTTTCATCATCCCAAGCAGAAACTCTGTTCCCATTAAAAAACAACTTCCTGGGCAGCGCCTGTAGATCAAAGGGGTAGGGCGCCGGTCCCATACACCAGAGGTGGCAAGTTCAAGCCCAGCCCCTGCCCAAAACTGCAATAATAATAATAATAATAATAATAATAATAATAATTTCCTCCTCCCAGCCCCTGGAAGTCTATAGTCTACTTTTTGTCTCTATAAATGTGCCTGTTCTGGGTGCCTTTATAAGTAGAATCATACATTGTTTGTTATTTTATGTCTGGCTTATTTACTTAGCATAATGTTTTCAAGGTGCATGTATGTTGTAGCATGTGTCAGAATTTCATTCCTTGTTTTGACTGAATGATATTCCATTGTGTGTGTGTGTGTTTGTGTGTGTGTGTGTGTATGCATGCACATTTGTGCATTATGGTTTGTATTCCCCCAATTTGTGCTGGAAACACAATCTCCAACGCAAAAATGTTGAAAGGCATGGCCTTTCTGGAGGGGTCTAGGTCATAGGGTCTCCACCCTCATGAATGGATTAATGCTATTATAAAAGAGTTTGCAAGAGTGAGTTCACTCTCTTCTTCCCTTCTGTCATCGGAGGGCACCAACGTTTCTTCCGTCCTGAGGATACATCAGTGAGGCACTATCTTGGACTCCCCGGCATCCAGAACTACAAGAGAATAAATTTCTGTTCTTTATAGTTACCTGGTCTCATATATTTTGTCACAGCAAGACAGAATAAACTAAGACCGTGTGTGTGTGTGTGTGTGTGTGTGTGTGTGTGTGTGTGTGTGTGTGATTTTGTTTATTTATTCATCTGTTAATGGGCATGAGCTTTTTGAGTTTTTTCAACATTTTTGCAATGGTGGATAATGTTGCTGTACTCATCGGGGTACAACCTTGTTTGGTCTCTAGTTACAATTCTTTTGGTATATACCTAGGAAAGGAATTGTTGGATCTTATGGCAATTATATGCTTAAATTTTAAGAAATCATGATACTCTTTTTCACAGAGGATACAACAGTTTACATTCCCACCACCAATAAAGATGGAGTATAATTTCTTCAATCCTTGCCAACACTTGTTATTTTTTATTTTTTGATAAAAGCTATGAGAGTAGATATGAAGTGGTAGCTCCTTGAAGTATTGACTTTCATTTTCCTTATGGCTAGTGATGTTGATCAGGTTTTTGTGTGTTTATAAACTGTATATCATCTTTACAGAAATGTCTATTTGAGTCTTTTGCACATTTTGAATTGGGTTTTGTTGATTTTGTAGTTCTTTATATACCTGGATATTCTTTATCAGATACATAATTTGCAAATATTTTCTCCCAGTGTGTGGGTTGCCTTTTTACTCTGTTGATAGTATCTTTTGATCCACATATTTAAAAAAAATTTTCATGAAGTCCAATTTATTTTTCCTTCTGCTGTTTGTACCACCTTTGGTGCCCTATTCAAGAAATCACTGCCATGTCCAGTGTTGTGAATCCATGACATGTTTTCTTTTAGGAGTTTTATAGTTTTAGGTTTTACATTCAAATCCTTGATTTTTTGAATTAATTTTTAAATGTGGCATTAGGTAAGGGTATAATTTCATTCATTTGCATGTGGATATCTAGTTGTTCCAGAAACATGTATTGGAAAGACTGTTCTTTCCCAATTAAATGCCACCCTTGTCAAAAATTATTTGATCATACATGTTTTGAGTGTTTATTTTGGGGATCCTCATTCTATTCCATTGTTACATATTTGTATCTTTATGTCAGTACCACATTGTTTTGATTACTATAGCCCTGTAAGTTATGAAAGTAGCAACTGTAAATCCTCTAGCTTTGTTTTTTTCTTTTTCAAGATTCTGTTTGTAGTCCCTTGAGATTCCTTATGAATTTTAGGACTGGCTTTTCCATTTCTGCGAAAAAGGTCACTGGGGTTTTTTACAGAGTGTAAATTTGTGTATTACTTTCTATAGTATTTGCACCTTAATTGTCTTCCAATCCATAAATATAGGTTGTATTTACATTTGTTTTTTATTATGTTAATTTTCAAAGTATTTGAATGATAATGCTGTAAATATTTCATAATTTTCTTTTCTAATTGTTTTTGTTAATGTACAGAAGTGCTATTGACTTTTGTGTGTTTGCTTTTACCCTGCTACTTTGCTGAATTACTTTATTAGTTCTAACAGTTCTTGTGGAATATTTAGGGTTCTCTCCATATAGGATCATATCATCTGTGAATAGAAATAATTTTTCCTCTTCCTTTCTAACCTGTATGCCTTAATTTCCTTTTCTTGCCTATTTCCTGTGTCTAGAATTTTCAGTACTCTATTGAATAGAAGTGGTAAAGGTGGGCATTCTTTCTTTATTCCTGATCTTGGAGAAAAAGCTCTCATTCTTTCACCATTGTGTATGACATTTAGTCATTTTCATGATGATAAAGCTTCCCTCTATTACTTTGCATATTTAGTCATTTTCATGATGATAAAGCTTCCCTCTATTACTAGATTATTAAATGTTTTTGTTAAAAAGTGTGCTGATCATCAAATGCTTTTTCTGCATTAATTGAGATGATCATGTAGTTTGAGTTTTTTCCTTCATTCTATAAATGTGGTGTATTATATTGATTGATTTTTATATATTGAACCATTCTTGCATTCCAGAAATGAAAATCCACTTGCTCTTTTTGCATAATCTTTTTAAGTTATTGTTGAATTTAGTTTTCTAGTATTTTCTTGAGGAGTTTGCATCATTATATATAAGGAATATTGTTCTATAGTTTTCTTATAGTGACTTTGTCAGGCTTTGGTATCAGGTTAATACTGACATCATAGAATGAGTTAGGAAGAGTTCCCTCAAGGACTGAGCATTAATTCTAATTCTCTAGTAAAACCATCCAATCCTGGGCTTTTCTTTGCTGGAAAGTTTTTGAGTACTGATTTTATCTTCTTCCTAGTAAATCTAGCCAAAGGTTTGTCAATTCTATTGATCTTTCAAGGGCCCAACTTCTGCCTGCACCAATTTTCTCTGTTGGTTATCTACTTTCTATTTTAGTTATCTGTGCTCTGATTTTTATTACCTTCCTTCTGCTAGCTTCTGTTTTATTTTGCTTTTCTTTTTCAAGCTCCTTAAAGTGTATGGAGCTTGAAAAAGTGTATGTTAATAATTTGAGATCTTTCTTTCTTAATGTTTGCATCTATAGTTGTTATAAATTTCCCTGGGCACTGGTTTATTTGCACTCCTTAAATTTTAATATGCTGCATTTCCATTTTTCTGTCTTGAGGTAATTTCTAGTTTTCCTTGTGACCTTTTGAGTGACTTTTTATTTTTTTAGAGTGTGTTGTTGTTTTTCTTAAATTTGTGGATGTTTTGGTTTTCCTTCTGTTCTAAATTTCTAGTTTCATTTCAGTGTGATTAGAAAGGTATCTTGTATAATTTTAATCCTTTTAAATTTATAAGACATTTTGTGGTTTAACATGTGGCATATCTTAGAGAATGCTCTATTGTACTTGAGAAGAAAGTATATTTTTCTGTTGTTAGATGCAGAGTTTTAGGTGTCTGTTAGGTATAATTGATATATTATTTTGTTCAATTCCCCTATATTCTGTTTGGTTGTTCTACTTTTTATTAAATGTGAAGTATTTAAGTCTTCAATTATTATTGTGGTATTGTCTATTTCTGCCTTAAGTTTATCAATTTTTTTTAATGTAGTTTAAGGACTCTGTTTTTGGATGTGTAAATATGTTTATAGATGCTAGATCTTTTTAACAAATTAAACCTTTTGTCAATATATAGCGTTTTGTCATTGTAACTCATAAAATTTTTGACTAAAACTCTATTTTGCCGAATCATTTGGCCACTCAGCTCTTTTGGTTACTGTTTTCAGGGAATGTTTTTTTCCATCCTTATACTTTAAACAGTTTCTGTTTTTTGATCTAAATGGTCTCTCACAGACACCATATTTCTCCCCCCATTCTGGAAATTTCTGTCTTTTCACTGAAGAGTTTAATCCATTTACATTTAAAGTAATTTCTGACAGGGAAGTACTTACATTACCATTTTAAAATTTGTTTTCTGTATGTCTTATAGCTGTTTTATTTCTTATTTCTTTCATTACTGACTTCCTTTGTATTAAAGTCATTATTTTGTAGAGACACATGTTGATTCCCTTCTCATTTCCATTTGTGTATAATTCTATAGGTATTTTACTTGTAGTTATCATGGAATAACTAAAGTTGTAACAATCCAGCTTAACTTCAACTTGATACAAAACTCTACTTCTGTTATATTTAACTTTAGTTACCCTTTATGCTATTATTATCACAGATTACATCTTTATGCATTCTGTGTCCAACTATATAAGTCCATAATTATTTTTATACATTTTACTTTTAAGTAGTATAGAAAATAAAAACTGGAATTATAAGCTAAAACCCACAAGAAATAAATGCATTTATATTTGGCCATGTATTTACTAGAGATCCTTATTCATTAATATGTCCTTAAGTTACTGTCTTGTATCCTTTTATGTCAATGAAAAGGACTCTTTGTAGCATTTCTTACATGGCAGTTGTAGTGATAATGAATTTCCTCAGCTTTTTGTTTCTCTGTATAATTTTTAATTTTCCCCTCATTTTGGAGAACAATTTTGCTAGATATAGAAATCTTGGTTGACAAGGTTTTTTTTCTTTATGCTTTAAATACAGAGGGTGACAGAAAATGCATACACATTTTAAGAAAGGGAAAATCTATATTAAAACTGTAATACTCAAGTTACATTTGACTTCTGCTATTATAAGAGATATAAAATACAATATAGAAGATAACAAGTGTTATCAGTTTATATTGAATATTACAATTTTTATACAATTTTCTCCTTTCTCAAAATGTATATACATTTTTTTTTTGCACCTTCCATATATCAATCCATTGCCTTTTGGACTCAAAAATTTCTGACAAGTAATTGGCTGTTAATCTTACCTGAGTTTATTTTATGTGACTAGTCACCCTTTTCTGTTGCTTTCAAAATTCTTTGTTTTTGTTTGGTGCTGTTTTTGTTCTCTTTCAACAAGTTGATTATAACCTATCTTATTATGGGACTTATTGAGTTTTTCATACTTGGAGTTAATTGAGCTTCTAGTATTTGTAGATTCATATCTTTCATTCAACTTGGAAATTTTATGGCCATTATTTTTTCAAATATTCATTTCATAATGTTCTTTCTCTTTTCTCCCTCTAAAACTCCATAATACATATTTTGGTGCACTTGATGTGATGCTTAAGTCCCTTAGGCTCTGTTGTCCTCTCACCATTGTTTTTCATTCTGATTTTCAGGTTTGATAATTTTAAAATTTTCTGTCTTCAAGTTAGATTATTATTTCAGCCTACTCCAATCTTAGGTTGAACCTCTCCAGTGAATTTTTAATTTTAGTTATTATATATTTTATTTCCATAATTTATTTTATTCTTTTTTATCATATAATTTATAGCTCTCTGTTGATATTTTTATTTTTGTTTTTCAATTGCTTTCGTGATCTCTTTAGGTTTTGTTCATGTTTATCTGTAGCTTTTTGACACAGTTGTTTATAGTATTTGTTTAGTAAAACTAGTGTCTGAGTTTCCATATTGATCGATGATTTCTGTCAATTTATTTTATTCCATTGAATGGGCAATGTGTTCCTATTTCTTTGTTTGCTTTGTGTTTTTTTAATTAAGCATTTAACTATTACAATATGGAAAACTCTGGAAATCTGTTTCTCCTTTTCCTTTGTGCTTCTTTTTTTAATTATTGAAGACTGGTTCATTCATTTTGAGACTTTTCAAAATTATTCTTGCAAAGACTCTTTCTTATTATGTATGATCACTGAAATTTCAGCTCATATTTGGACAGAGATTGTCTTGAATTCCAGGAGCTCTCCCAGTTCTTATAGATTTTGGCTTGTGGGGGAAAACTCCTTTAATATTTAGGTAGGTTTGCTCTGAGTCTAAGGATAACCCTCACATAAAAGCTTAAGGTCTTTTCAGCTTTTTTTTTTTTTGCATGCATCTTGCCTATGTGTATGTGTGTGTGTGTGTGTGTGTGTGTGTGTGTAGGACTTTCTAAACTTTATACGTTACTGCTTTTCAATATCTTTGTTTCCCAAAGAGTCTTACTCCAACTTTTCTTCTGAGAAAACCATATAGATGGCCTACTATTTGTCTCTACCTGTAATCTCTTGCTTCAAATACCTGTAGGTCTGTAGTCACCTCAAGGCTGTTATAAGTAATAGCCACCACTTTTCCCACATAAAGTTCAAATAGTATTAAACAGAGATGAGTGTTTTGCATAAGTCTTTTAGATATTCCCCTACACAAGTTAGAAGTAATAATCTATAAATAAGTTTTGTTCCACATCCTTCAGTCTAAGATAGGGAACTGAGAATCAGTATGCTGCTTGAATACCAAAACCACTGCCTTGTGAGAAGGAAGTGGGAAAAAGCATGTAAAAATGCCACAAAGCTTTCATACCATTTTGGAGATGGCTGTTTCTTTATAGGGCAATTAGCAGCTATAAATGTTTGTTTTCCAAACCTCTAACAAGATTATTTCAGACAGTATTTTAGTGGGTGAATTAGAGTTTTGAACATTATAATCTACCATTTTGCAGAGATCAATTGAACAGACCACCGCTCCAATTTATGACACCCCCCTTTGAAGCTGATCTTGCTCATCATATTTAAACCAGAAGAATTCTTATTTTTAAACATAAATTCTAATTTTTTTTTTGAGTAAAATCTGGCTCAAAAATGGCTTATACACTTATGAAAATTTAATGTGTTGTAAAGGTTGTTCTTTGTTTGGATTTTCTGACACTTCTTTTTTAAAACAAGTATGAGTCACTATAGCTGACTGGCATTACCAATATTGTCAACACTATTGGAATTTAACTTGTGATTAATTACATTATTACTTTATAATTATAGTTCCACATTTATTATGGAAATATCACATTTATTATGGAAAATTATATTAGTGAACATTATATTTTACCTCCCATTATTATTTGACTTTCTCTAAATGAATGAAGATGACTTCGTTCCATCCCTACTAAACTCTGTCTGAATAGAGTCTAATTCTATCCAACTTTTCTGAAATGAGCTATAAAAATAAAAGTTTCTGTAATTCGGCCTCCTCAAAAGTGTCTTCAAAAGATCTTTAGCAGAATTTTTATATATGTAGACTTTTAAAAAGTAAAAAAAAAAAAAAACCCAGGATATTTGATCAAGAAATTTTTCTTCACTTTGCATTTAATAAAGTATCTTTCAAGCCATTGTTCAAAGACAAAAAGAAATGGTAAGAAGAGTCATAGGTCTTGGAAACATCTCCTTTTATCTTCTTAGGAAGCCAAGTTTCATTGAAGAAGAGAAGGCAAAGATCTAAAGCTAGCTGTGTTCACAAGGGCACCCAACTAGGCCAGGTGAGATAAAAAAGAGAGAGTGAGGAACAGATTGCTGGAGACTCATTACGTGGTCAGAGAAGAATAGATCTTTTGGTTTAAAGAATATTGTTTCTACTTTTTGCACTGTGCAAGGTTCTATAGAAACTGATTACAATACAGAATTCTCTGATGCTTCTTACTAATTACAACAGTGCTGCAAGGTCTGATTCTTGGGAAAGCAGAGTAGGAATACCATGTAGCTTCCCTAAATATGTCTCCTCTCACTGGGGCCCCAAGGTGCTTTTTAATAAATGACTCCTCTCTTGTGTACCAGACAAATTTGCTCAGGGCACTTCCAAAGAGTTCATCCACCTCACATTAGTCAGCAGTTTCCTGTGAGAGAAACCACCACTTTGCCTCACTGAAGGATTATTCTGTCTTATAAAGCATACTGCATTCCCCATTCTCAGGAGGATATTTAATTAGTCCATATTGACTCAGTAAGCAAAGAAGCCTATAAGAATTTTTTGGCTGTTCATTGTGGCCCTAGGATATCCACCCATTTCTTGGTATTTTGAAAATTCATTTCAGTTCCATTCTAAAGTTTCAGAGTAGAAGAGTACAGAAATAAAACATTTCCTTAGGTATCCTAGCAGCACTGTTCAACTATCTATGTGGCATAAACTGAACTACCTAATGGAGAGACTGGGAGAAGTGCAAGGGCATCCTGTGCAGGGCAGGGTGTACACACAAGTGCCCTGTGCACAGTCATTCAGGACTGCTTCAGAAAGGATGTTAGGGAAACTTCTTATTAACCTGAGTTTACAGGACCTCTCAGCAGGCTCTTTAAAGAGTGGCTTCCATTATAAAGAGGCTCTGTCTGGATATGTTTTAGATCATGGACTGGATTTCAAAGCAAAATTAGGAAAATTATTTGCCCACTAGTGGATGCTGATCTTAAACTTCATTTTACCTGACCTTTTGGCAATTACATGGATATCTCCTTCTTATTTTATTATTGAGGGGAAAAATACACCTCCAAAGTCTTTAGTAATAATGTACAAGCTTTAAGGACCTAACTGAACCAAAATCTAAAAAGGCTTTTCTTTCCCTTACCTTCTAGCATGTTTTGTTTTTCAGATCCATATGCAGAAGACATTTATTAACTATTCCTCTATACTAGGAGCTTTTCTAAATAATCTCACTTAACGTTTGGGCTTACTCTGTGAAGTAGCTATTTCTGATCCTTTCATAACACTGGGTACAGTTACTAGCAAAGTCTCAATAAATACCTGGTGAGTGAAGAACCACTGAACAGATAAATAGATATGAGTTTACAAATGGGCTCAGTAGATCCAAGTGATTTGCTGAGAATCATAAAACTAGGAAGCTGAAGAGCTTATATTTGGGGTTAAAAAAATGATAGTGGTGAGGGACATATTGCAGACCTTGTCTAAGTCAGTTTGTCCCTTCAGATTTTTAAAATTATTTTGGCATATACCAGTGGCTCCCAATAGCTACAAGGAGGTGTGACTAATGTCTTTTCACAGATCATATTTATCCCTGAAATCAAGTCCTGAGAAGAAACTCTGACATTCCTACAAAATTAATTCACAATTAAGAAGGTATAGCAGCAGTCAGTAGATCTAAGAGTGTTTTTGTGAAGCTTTGGTTGTATTTCCCCATCCTCCCATGCCACAACTCCTTCTTAGTTTGGTTAGATTTTCTGACAATCACCTGACTTGAAATACATACCTCCATGGCAAGTGCAGCAAATTGTCTGACAGCAGGATAATTAATCTCCCAGTTGGATCAAGGAACAGAAACCTTTATTGCAGCAGTCCCCGACTTTTTTGGCACCAGGGACCAGATTCATGGAAGACAACTTTTCCACAGATGGGGAGTGGGGGTAAGTAATGGGGGACAGGCTGTGAGATGATTCCCTCCCTCTCCCACCTGCTGCTCCCCTCCTCCAGTGCGGCCAGGCTCCTAACAGGTCACAGATTGGACCTGTACAGTCTGAGGCCCTGGGGTTGGGGACAGGAGCTCTATTAAGTGGAGAACAAAGGACTACGAAAGTTCC
This sequence comes from Loris lydekkerianus, assembly GCA_963574355.1. NCBI lineage: Eukaryota > Metazoa > Chordata > Mammalia > Primates > Lorisidae > Loris > Loris lydekkerianus. Next base: position 12,468 of record CAUYPK010093748.1, on the reverse strand, counting down.
AGATGTTGGGGTTGCTTCTAAGGTATGAAGCTTATATGCAACTTTCTATTTCTCATTCACAAGAAGGTAAAGATGCTTGTGTAGAGCTTCAAGTCAGGGCAGATGTGTGATGCACTTGTTTCTATAACAGCTGCCTGCCTTTTCCCAGGTATGTGTATCTTTCCTCCAGAAATGCTAAAGCCCTTTAAGGGAAGCCACCCCACATACAGCCACCCCTGGAAAAAGACCACAGCAAAGATGCTGGACTTCTGGCTGGGAGCCTCCAGAGGGTGCTCTCCTCTTTGGCACTTCTGCTGTAATGTGATCTTTGGATTGCAGATGTCTGTCAACCATCATCTACTTCACCTGACCCTGAAAGTAGGTATGAGCTGGGGCAAAAGGAAACACCAGGGTCTCTGAGCCCCTCTTTTTCCTCCCTTGGCATTCATTTCTGGAGAACTACTCCTACCAGGGAAATCCTGAGGGAATAGCACCTCCTTCCTATTTTACTCAAGACATGAGGCTGATGATTTGAACTCCCTGAGCAAGAAACACTGTCTTCAAACCAGACCTGGTTCAAAGGTCTGTGTCATCTTTCTTTTCAACTCTAATTCTCTAACCTTCAACCTGTGGTGATGAGAAGTGCCAGAACTCCCTAATAAAACATTTGGTGCTCTGTGAACATTTTTTTTTCCAACAACTTTTAAGCGCCTACCACGTGTGCTTGCTGGGCCCTGGAGCACTGTGCTGAAGAAGAGCTTCACAGCCCCTGACCTCAGTAAATTGCAGTCTGCAAGGATGCTTGACAAAAGTCACAGAAATTTAAGTGCACTAAGCATTGCAACAGAGGGGCAGGTTGTCAAGCTTTATAACTATACTCTAGTCCATAAGATCTTTAATTTCCTGAGAGTCAGAATTTTGGCCCTAAGCCTTTCTCAATCCCAAATCCTTACTTCTTCTTCCAATTGCCTAAGGAAGATATGCAAGTGGCTCCAGGATACATGGTTGTATTTTTTAATGTTGGAAGATCAACACAATCCATCCTACTCTTTACACTAAAACTAAGATGAATCTTGAAACTTTCTGAAACTAGTCCACATGCAAGTTAGAATTCTGAATGAAAACGTAAAAGAAAGTGTGCCATCTTTGTACCAGATAGAAAATATATGACACTTTTATAGATTAATGATGGAATAATAATGTAAAGCCATGAATATCAGGCTACTTGTGTTTTCTTTATTTGTGTCTCTCATTTTATGTTACAAAATTGATAACTGGCTTATAAACTACAGAACACCTATTTAAACAAAATGTCAGTTGCACCCTGCTTTGTCCTCCAAAGTGCATGGCTATAAAAACCACCTATGGAAAAATAAAGTGTAACAAAAAGCAAAATAGTGAGGCTTTGGAGTTGGGCAGATTCTAGTTTCACCGTTTAATAGCTGTGTACCTTTGAGCAAGGGGAAATAAAATTAATCCAGAATGGTGGCAACCCCAAAAGGTTTTGTATGGAAATACCCTGCCAAATTTTTGGAACTACGCTAGGAGTCTTCTAGCCACGCATTTCCTGTCCATTCTGTAAGAGCATCGTATATCATGTTCCTATGAGCCACTGTTTCCTGGTAGGGTAAATTTTCACTTTTCAAAGAGGAAACTTACTTTTCACTTTTCAAAGTGGAAGATTTCTGAGCACATGAGAGCTGATATCTACCAAGCTGCCCATCTTCATGAGGCAGAGAGCAGGAAGCACAATTCACCAGAGGCTGAGCCTGCCAAGCCACTCGTGAATTACCCAACTTCTTATGCAGATAAATGTCATGACAGATCAGTTATTAAATATAAAGTACACTGTGCCATATAAATCTCTGTTTCCCATTGCTCTCTCTTGGGCTAAGATGACTCAGGAGACGGGTTTGGAAAATTAAAGGTTGGGAAGGGTAAGTGTAGGAGGCTTGTACATGCCATAATAAAGGGATGATTTGTGAACCAGGAACTGGGTTAAAGCAGAGGAAACGGCATGTGGTGATCCAAGGACACCTCCCTGGAAAAAGAAGTATGTCGGAAGGCCAGAGGAGCCTGGAAATCTGAGCAAACCTCTACTTGCCCACACTTTTTCCACTCAGGAGAAATCATCTCCCTCAGTTAACTGCTGCAAGGATCATGGTAGTAATTTTCTAAAAGTGTTTTTTAAATTGGTGTTTCTATTCATCGTTATAGTTTCTGTTCCAAGTAACAGAAAACAAACTACAACAGGCTTTAAAAGGGATGGTGGTGGTTAACTTATAGGTTTTGGTAACTTAAATGTTCAAGACTAGATCTAAATGTCCAAACTAGGACATTAAGTATGTGTCTCCATCCCTCACTGAGCTGGCAGGTGTCAAAGGAAGGTGTCAAAGATGGACACTAACAGTTCCATGATCCCTTTCCTGCAACTTGGAAACACCAGAAGGGAGTGTCTTTTTCTTGACATCTCTCGGGTGAAGCCCAAGTCTGTTGTCCATCCCTGGAACCAAGAGTAGGCTTAATTCCAGTTGAAGCACAGGCCTGAAGGAAAATGGTGGTGTGTGTGTGTGAGAGAGAGACTTCTAATACAAGGGGTGCTGGCAGGCTGACACAAGAGATGTCCACCTCAGAGGTATGAGTGCCTTTAGCCACTTGGAAAAAGGGGCCAAATTAGGACCATTAAGTTCTGCATAATAAGTAAATCTTTTCCACTTGAGAGTGGAGTTCTAAAAGCGTTTGTCCTTCCTTCTTCCCTCCCTCCCTTCTCACTCCTCAGACACTGGCTAAATGTGTGTTCAAGGCACAGTGTTGAATGATAGGGATACAAATGAATGTGGATGCCATCTTTGACCTTCTGGAGCTCCAGAAACTTCCTCAGGTCTGTATGAACTGAGAAAAAAATGCAGTATTTTCTTGGAGTTCTTTAGCCTAAACATGAAATTCTTACAGTACCTACAGAAAATGGCAAATGGCTACCGAGAGATTTCTATGTGTGGATGTGTTCTGGGCTTCAGAGGGAAATTTTAGCTTTCTTCATATGCAAAGCACTTAAGCATTGCCTCCTCACCCCTGACATCTTAGGGTGTAGCCCAAGTTTTGAATTACCTTGCAATTCAAAAATACTTTCTTCCATATACAAACAAAAGGTAGCCATTATTGCTTATTACTTGCTATGGCCCAAACGTTACTAAGTGTGCCTAGTATAAACAGTACCAGGGAAGTCTTTTTGGAGTTACTTAGGCAATTAAAACCCCACATGACAATCATTATACAAAACCAAAGAAACATGATAAAATGAAGTTATTAGGCAAATAAATAATGCAGTCCTGCAGTGAAGAGGCAGCCTTGTGACCTAAAGGGTTAAGCATGGTGCTGTTTGGGAAAACTCTCCTCTTTGCAGAAGAATCTGGAGGAATTCGTGGAGAAGATAATGTTTTCTGACTCTATTTTAATTTTATCTTGTAACCATTCATACTTGAACTTTTAGTAGCTGATTGTGTCACCAACTTGCTTTCCCTCATTTGTATTTGTGCTGGCTGTTATTAGAATAGCATTTGATACTATCGTCAGAGATAGGAGATGGGCCAGAAGTATGAATGGACAGAGTAAGACAAGTTGAGTCCTTTCTAACTGCAACCAAACTTCTATCTGTAAGGCAAGAGAGGCAAAACACTTGACTTTGACCTCTGTAAGCCTCAGTTTTCTCTTTTCTAAAGGGAGAGGGTAGTGTAGCTGTTTAGCCAGTGCTGTTCAATAGAGATTTCTGCAATGGTAGAAGCGTTCTATATTTGTGCTGTCCAATGTAGTAGTCACTAGCCATGCGTGACTTACGACTAGTTGGTATGATGAAGAAATGGAATTTTTAATTTTACTGATATAAATTCTTATGTAAATAGCCACATGGGCTGTAGTGCTTTGCAAAGGAAGCAATCTCTCCAGTCCCAGCCAACTCCCAAATTCTACAGTTTTAGAACTAGCCTGTATAGGAAGATTGTTAACTCTGGGTTTTGCCATATTAAAGTCCTTTTGAGCAGCAAAATCCATTTTGTGTTCTGAAACACTGACATTTCCATTCAGCTTTCTGATTGTGCTGAAAGATGAGTAAAGGCGCATGTAAACAAAAAAGTTCCTTTGGGAACGAGCAACATCTCGACAGGGCTGTTGTCAGTTGAGCGTTCCAGCAGACTCCCTGAATACATTACCCTGGTGACTAACTGTTATCCTGCTATGGCAGCTGAAGACACTAGAAAATATTGTTAGGGAGCTGGAGCCCTCCTCCTAGTCTCTCCTGTTAGGGGCCATTGTTTCTGGCTCAGGGGGCACAGTGCGACTGGGCCTGCACCAAACAAGATGACATGAAGTTTTAAAAGTTACTGATTAATCGAACTAATAAAGATAGCCCAGCCATGTATGGCAAGATCCTCAAATCCAGAGAAGATTAAAGAGACAGATGAATCTTGCCACATTTCCTGGGACTGAGTCTGTGCAGTGAGCACTTGGTCCAGTTGCCAGCTGGACAAGTACCAATTTAAATTGGTGAGTGCTCTGTTCTGAGGGGTTGAGGCCTTTCCTAACATTATCATGCTGAGGGCTGCTGGGTACAGATCAACCAGAAGAGCCTAAAGAGTGTATGTTGGGCCTTGTTTGGGTTACTCTCTGGGTAGCAGGCTGGTTTTCTTCAACCCTGCTTCATGCCTCAGTACCCAACCCTTACTGATCTCAAGGTACAGAAAGTCTCCTTGAAAGAGCCACCTGGCACAAAGTCTTGGTTATTCCTACAAATTCTCAATTTTCCTTCTTTACATCTTTCCCTCTAAAAGATTCAGACAGATAAAGCAGCACAGCCAAATGGAAAGAAAGGAAGTTTTAGATCTGCTCTGCTCAAAGTCCTACACTGATGGCAACCTGTCCTCCTTGGCACTCTGTCCATGCAGAGGATCCCAGGAAACTGCATGGTTAACTGCAGAGTTCTCACTTCACACGATGTCATGAATGTCGGGAACAAAGAAGCTGACAAGTGTTCTCAGACTGAATGTGCCGACACCACAGTCAGCACTTCTGTGCTGGGTAGCTCAGAAGGGGTGCTGAAGTTCCTTCCGGGTTGGTGTTCTTCAAGGGATTCTATTAGGACTGGCTCTCAGCAGAGGAATCGGTATGCTTAGGCAACCAATTCATTCAATTGTCCTAAAATTTATTTTATGGTCTGTCTTCTCATATTTGGTGGCACCCAAATGGTCATCATTTATTCATGCATTTCACAAATATTACAGAGTACCTTCTACTTGTCAGCAATTATTCCAGTGAACCAAACAAGTCTTGGTGGGACTTGTATTTTGATAAGGGGATTGGGTGGTACGAGAGAGACATAGACAGAAAACTAATAAATGTTTAGTATGTTGGCAGTGGAAGTGCTAGAAAGAAATGCAGTGAGAATGATAAGGAATAAGAATGACATAATATCATCATAAATCATATTAATATACTTTTCACATACCCCCCTGAAATTTATGGCAGATAATATAGTTAGTAGATACTCATGTCATTTGTCCTACTGTATTATTTTTTTAATTTCAGAATATTCTATGGGTACAAATGTTTTGGCTACATAAACTTCTTTCGTACAGTTTGAGTCAGAGTTATAGTGTGCCTCTCACCTGAACAGTGTGCAGTGTACCTGTTCGTTCTGAGTTTACTCCTCCCCTTTGCTTACAGACAGACACGTAAGGCTTGAGTTTTACTACCAAATGTGATTAGTTCTAATTTGATACTGAGTCCCTGTGGTGTTTGTTTTTTCATTCTTGTGAAATTTCACTTAGAATAATGGTCTCCAGTTCCATCCAGGTTATTGCAAAGGTATTAGTTCATCATTTTTTTTTTCCAGGCAGGAGACTGAAAACTAATACAACTGCCATGGAAATGCATGTGGGGATACCTCAAAGAACTAAAAGTAAGCCTACAATTTGATCCAGCAGTCCCACTACTAAGTATTTACCCAAAGGATAAAAGTCATTTTATCAAAAGGACACGTGCACTTGAATGTTTATTGCATCACAATTCATAATCAGAAGGATGTATAACCAACCCAAGTGCATCCACATGTGATTAATGAAATGCGGTAAATGTGTACCATGGAGTACTACTCAGACATATCAAAGGGGATCATTTTTTATAAGTTAGTCAGGGTGGGATTCTCTCTGATGAGAAAACATTTGGAAAGACACCTGGTGGACGTGAGGGAATGAGCTATTTTATTAAAGGAAGAAGAAGCATGCCAGGCGGAGGGAACAGTCAGTGCAAACAGGAAGTGAGTTTGGTGCTTGGTGAGCTTGAAGAATTGGAATGAGACAGTATGACTAGACAGGTGTGAGCAAGGAGGAAAGTGAGAGATAAAAAGATAAGTGATGAGATGAAAACAAAGAAATGTGTGTCTGCATGTGCCTACACGTGTGGGTGTATGTGTTTTGCATGTGTGTTGTTGAGCATTATGTGCATGTGTTGAGTGTGTGTTATGTGCATGTGTGTATGTGTGCCTGTGTGTATTATATACATATGTACACATGTGCTGAGTGTGTGTATAGGTATGTGTGTATGAGTTTGTGTGTTGAGTGCTTATGTGTGACATATGTAGAGTGTGCATATGGGTGCATGTGTGTTGAGTATATGCTGAGTGTGTGTGTGTGAAGAGTGGGCACAGGCATGTGTGTATATGTGCATGTGTGTTAATTGTGTGTGTTCAATGTGTATATGTTTTCATATGTGTAATATATATGTTGAGTGTGAATATGTGTATGTGTGTAACAAATCTTGGGTGTATATATACCCATGTCTGCATGCCTGTTGGGTGTGTGCATATGTGTGTGTGTGTGTGTGTGTTTAGGGAACACAGAGGGTCTTATAGGCCATTGGAAGGAATTTAGCTTGTGCTCTATGAGAGGAAGCCACTGGAAAATTTTAACCGGCCATATCCTAACTTACTTGAGTTTTCCTCTGGCTGCTGTGTGAAGTAGAATCTATATCAGGACAAAAGTGGAGGTTGGGCATGGGGGCTTACCCCTATAATCCTAGCACTCTAGGAGGCCAAGGTGGGAGGATTGCTTGAGTTCAGGAATTTGAGAACAGCCTGAGAAAAAGTGAGACTACAAAAAATAGAAAAGTTAGCCAAATGTTGTGGTGGGCACCTGCAGTTTCAGCTACTTGGAAGGCTGAGGCAGGAGGATCACTTGAACCCAAGAGTTAGAGGTTGCTGTGAGTTGAGCTAACACTACAGTACTCTAGTGTGAGCAGCCAAATGACAGAGTGAGACTCAGGATCAAAAACAAACAAACAAACAAAAAAATGGAAGTGATGTGCAGGACCAGTGAAGTGGCAGGGTGTCATCAGAGTGTTAGGGTGTCAGATCTTGGACATATTTCAAGGGTAGACCTAATAGGTTCCCTGACAAATTGGTTGTGAGGTGTGAGAAAGAGAGAGATTCAAGGATGGACTCTGGTTTACTGTGAATGTAATTTTTCACTATTCCATCTTTGAAGATCTTAATAGAATAGAAGGAATAGTAGAAGTTTGCTGGAATAAAGTTCACAGACAGGCACGTAAGGCTTTTGACACCTGTGTCAGCAAAGAAGGAGCACTCTTTGAGTTAACCTTGCTGATCCAAGAAACAGTACAGGTTTAGGAGTCAAAAAGACTTTGGTAGGAGGCTTCTAATCACTTACTACCTTCCTTGAGAGGTTTACTCAACAAAGATCTTCATTTATTCACCTTACAGGATTATTGCAGGTATTGAATGAGGCCGAGTAAAGTACCAAGGACAGGGTCTGGCATGTGGTAAGCACTCAGTACCATACCCACAACAACTAATTTCTATTATTGTATAGTACAAATTAAACAACCTACACAATCAGAGCAGTGAGCACATTCTCCTTTATGTTGGTATCTGTTTATATCCATAAAACGCTTAATTTTACTCTGCCCTCTCTGAAAACTGAGGTGGTGAGGAGGTGAGGGGGGGAGTGGTACCCAGTGGGACTAAAGATAACTCTTAAATAAAACCATTTGTTCTTCCCCCTCACGTAGGTGCCACTGCAGCATGGGAGTGCAAATCAGAATCTATCGTTAAGTAGCTTTATTAAAAATAATAATAATAAAAAAAGGATCCAGGTTAATTCCAGCTATTGACCCTGTGGGCAGCACTTATATGAGCAGAAAGGGATGCTTTCCAGTGCTGGTATTGATTTCCATGTATAACTCCCTCCTCACAGAATCCTCTTCTCATTGCAGCCAGAGTAAAAGTAATCATTCTCTTTATGATCACTCCTTCAAGTCAGACCCCAAGCCACTTGTAAAAGAAAAAAAAAAAAAAAAAAAATCCAGGAAGGAGAGCCCTGCAGCATATTGAGGTATTTTCTTTTATGAGCAATGCCCTGGGATAGCTCCAAACCCCAAAAGCTAAGTGCCCTGCAGACAGGTGAGATGTGGTGAATGCAGCAATCAGCAGAACTTCTGCAAAATCCATTGAGGGTGTGTTATGGGAATAGGCTGTTCTGTAACTGAGGGAAGCTTGGAATGGAACTAGTGAAGTCACCTCATCCACCTCCCCCCACACCCCCCACACACATGCACACATACACACGCAGGCACACTCCTACACAGCTCAGCTTTCCCTGTGTTTCTCCCCACCCCAACTCTGTCCTGCACCTCAAGGGACTGGGTGTTTATGCTTATGGACACTCCAGCCTTGTGTTCAAGTTTATTCCAAAATCTCTCACTCCCTTGACGAGCACCTACCCTTGAGCCTAGGGATGTGTGCTTACTCTCACAGCAAGATACACCCTGGGGGACACCCAGACCCTGGAGGTAGGGCCATTCTGTGTCCTAGAGACTTTACACATGATCCAGTGCTACAACATGCAGTGTACCATGGGTGACTACAGAGGTGTGGAAATGGGGCCAATCCAAATGGAGATGTGCCCTAGTATAATGAAACACCCAATGGAATTTGAAGACGTAGTATCCCCCCAAAAAGGTAAAATATCTCCATTTTCATGTTGATTACATTATAAAATAATAGTATGTTGGATAGATTGTTGCTTTGAATTTCATCTATTTCTTTTTTCATGACTACTAGAAAATTTCAAATTATAGGTTCCATTTATATTAGATAGAGTTAGTCTAGACCGGTGGTTCTGAAAGTGTGGTCCCAGAAGCAGCAGCATTGACATCACCTGGAAACCTCTTAGAAATGTAAATTCTCAGGTCCTACCCCAGACTTATTGAATCAGCAGCTCAGGGCCCCCACCATTAGTGATGATCTCCAGGTGATTTTGATGCCAACCATTAGTCTAAGAAGCAAGAGACTTCAGCCTAGAGCTGAACATTTCTTTTTGCCCCTGAACCTTTGTCCCAGGATGTAGAAAATTGCAGGTACGAAACCAGTGCAGGACCCACTGAAGACTCAGTGCCATCCCCACCCCCTCCGGGCTCTTAGCCCTCCCCTTACAGCCTGCCTGAAGTTGTTCTACCTACAAGAAGATGTATTTATTCAAAGGGTTCAGTCACCTCGCTAAACAAAATCACTGGCTTAGGTCTGCAAATATTGACTCAAGCTGTTACGCTTTTATGTATTTCAACAAGTCCCAATTTCAAGGGCTCGGCAAGCACACAACAACAGGTACAGGAAGTTATTGTGGTGTTTGGAGCCCCTGTTTGTTTTTGTGCAGCCCATGCCTATCGCCAACCGTGTGCGGCTGGTTACTAATGACCTTGTAAAGGAGCATTCTGCAGTTGATAAGGCCAAAGGCTTTAATAGAATATAAATGTGTTTCACATTTCCACTTTAAGAGTTTCTTTTAATTGTGTTTTGAAATATACTGTACCCTAAAGGCCTCTCTTTACCCAGAAATATACATCCTCAAAATAAAACCCTGCAAAGAATGGAGTGCACAATTGGGATCCCTGCCAGGGCAGTTTTGAGTTCAGTTGGAAGGAGGGCTGCGGGCATCCCGCATCCTCCCGCATGCATTAAAACTGGTCTTCCCAGCCTGGAGGGAGGGTCCAGAGGATGTATGACCTCATCTTTCACAGTTGAAAAAATTGGAAGGTGTCATAAATTCCTTGCAACCTTTTGTATTTTCTTTCATTAGCCTCTTGGTGCAAACCTAATGGTACAAACAGACAATGTGTAACAATTTCTGATTCTAGCTGGAGTTCTGGGGCTTATACTACAAAAGAGATTAGGAAATGGACAGAAGAGGCCTGAGGATTTGGGGAAAGAGAAGACTGGACAAGCAGGCCAGAAGAAAGCTGGGATTCTCAAAATCGTGCCTTCCTTTCTTCACTTCTAAAGGTAGGTTCCTAAACACCATGTTTTCTTCTCTCCCCTCCCTCCCTTTTCAATCCTGGTCATTCTCCTTGCTCCTTTTCTCTCTCTCTTCTTTCCTGCCTCCTCTTCTCCCTTCTCACTGAGACAGTGAACCACTGAAAGTATCAAGGGAAGAATTAGCCCCCTAAATGAGCCAAAAGCAGCAGCCACCCCTACCCCAGGCACAGGTGCTTCAAACACACCTTTAACGTACCACAAACGATCATGCAGAGGTAGGTGAGCACACACACACACACCTGAGTTATGTAAGAAGATTGTTTAGCTGTGAATCTAGAGCACAGTATAAATGAACATTTCTGCCAAAGTGACACTGACCTTGCAACCATTCAAAGATCTGGTGCTTTCCTCTTTAAGATAACCATGTGGGGATGACTAAATCAGGTAACACAGGCGCTGAGTAAGCACTCCATAAATATTAGCATTATGAATACTTCGCTTCTGGATGAGGACTCATAAATTAAAGGCATTCTGTGGTTGGAAGCTTCATTTTGCTTTTATTCTGTCATTTAGACCTCAGCAATGTGGTTAAATCAGTGAAATCATAATTAACCTGGTGCTCATTTTCTGTTAAGTTGTTTAAATTATAATGCACATGATTTAGGTAAGATTTAATCCTTAGTAAGTTGATACCAAAAACTCTTAGGAACGAGGTCTGTCTCTCTCTCACCATGGGTGTGTGCTTTTCTTCCTTGACATTTCCAGTGAAACCTAATGATGGAACAAAGTCATGTCAGTTCACTGACCAGCTGATCCATTGATCTGTTGCTTAGAATGACCCCTGAGTTCGTGACTGAGATCATGTTCTCCTACCAAAGCTCCAGATAAGGACTCTGTTCCAAGCCAGTGCTCCATTGATTTGCCCCTGACTTTGAATATCAGTCTGTGTTTTCTTGGTGCATGGTTTTAGAGGGTCCTGATGTTCCAGGACCAAAATGGATTAAACTCTGGGATGCTGAGCTGAACATTCAGGACTCATTCAAGTCTCATCTTGGATGGAATTAAACTTTTCCAGTGGAGCTAAACCTTTTGAAAATTCTTTATCCCTAGATGCTTTTATTTGAGGAAATTAGAAACAACACACCCACTATGATGGTGAGACTCCTAAATTAAATAGATTTAGATGCATTAATTTTCCCTTAGAACTAGAATAGTCACAGATAAGAAATAATTTTTTATAGAATTAACTCCATCATAAATCTAAACTAAAAACCATATTCAGATGATGTTTCACTATAAGACTCAGATTCCCCAAAATGTCATACTTAAGCTTGTTTTTGTTTTCGTTTTATTTTTATTTTTGAGACACAGTCTCACTTTATCACCCTCGGTAGAGTGCTTTGGTGTCATAGCTCACAGCAACCTGTAACTCTTGGGCTTAAGTGATTCTCTTACCTCAGCCTCCCAAGTAGCTGGGACTCTAGGCACCTGCCACAATACCTGGCTATTTTTAGAGACAGGGTCTCACTTTGGCTTAGGCTGGTCTTAAACCTATGAGTTCAGGCAATCCACCCACCTCGGCCTCCCAGAGTAATAGGATTACAGGCGTGAGCCACTGAGCCCAGCCCCCTCACTGGAGCTTGTTAAACCTAAAAACTTTCAGGCTTCATCCTGAGTTAGTGAATCATAATCTCTACCCATTGCAAGTTAAAATCTGAAACATATAACTCAAGGCCTATATACAGAAACTAATATTTTGTTGTTGTTGATGCCTTTTATTTTCCTTTCTAGATTCAGGTATTTCTTTTCTCAGTGTGGAAAGGATGTCATGTCATTTCATTTAATTATAAAATAATTTACATTCATTGAAAAAGAGTTTTGATAAAGAATTATTAATTAAAAATTGCCAGCAATCTGGTCAAGCACAGTGGCTCACACCTGCAATTATAACATGTTGGGAGGTCAAGACAGGAGGATGTTGAGTCCAGGAGTTCAAGGCTGCAGTAAACTATGATCAGACCACTGAACTCCAGTGAACTCCAGTCTAGGCAATAGGGCAAGATCCTGTCTCTCAAAAAAAAAAAAAAAAAAAAAAAAAAAAAAAAGAAATAAAAAAAAAAAAAAAAAAAATTTTTAAAAATTGAAAGAAATCAAATATTTAAATTATGACA
>CAUYPK010093747.1:0-22472 GCA_963574355.1 Loris lydekkerianus | reverse complement strand
CATTCGGTCCTTGGGTTGTCGTGTGCACCCTCTCACAGATCCTGTGCACAGGCAAAACCCGCCGTCCCCCTAATTCTCCATGCTCTTCATTTGACCTAGCAGACCACCCCCCCTTCTTCCCCTCCATAATCCCCCACCCTCAACCTCCTCCCTACCCCCAGAATTCTACTCTATCCCCCCTTTTTGTACCCCCCCCCCACCTTCAGCTGCACATAGGCAAAAAAGAAAAGATGGTGGACCTGGGCAGGAAAGGAAAGATGGCGGACCCAACATCCCCACCTCATACTAGACCTTTGGACCTTCCACTTCTGGACCACCACAACCTCTATACCCCCTCCAAGAAGATATCGTCAGGATTCATGTCCCCTTTTCTCTCTCAGACCTGTCCCACGTGAGTCAGAAGCTAGATTCATTCTCTACAGATTCTACAACATACTCTCAAGAATTTAGATATCTAATGCAATCATATGATCTGACCTGGCATGATTTATATGTCATCCTCATCTCTACTCTAACTTTGGAGGAGAGGGAGCAGGTCTGGACTCAGGCCTAGATTCACGCCGAAGATCTAGGGAGGACAGACCAAACCCTGCTAGAGGACAAGAGGGCCATCCCGAGAAGATCCCAATTGGAATTATCAAACTGACGCTCCTGGAGTCTGTCTCCATAACCATATGGTCCACTGTCTCTTAAAGGGAGTAAAAAAAAGCATCCCGTAAGGCCGTGAATTATGACAAACTAAAAGAAATAACCCAGAAATGGGATGAAAATCCTGTCCAGTTTTTAGCCCGTACATGAAACCCTTCACAGCTATACTGTCCTATCGCCAGAGAGCAATGAGGGTAGGCTCATTATCAACATGCATTTTATCTTCCAATCTGCAGCTGATATCCAGAAAAACTCCAAAAATCCCCCTAGGGCCCCCAGGCCCCTCTCCATGAGGTTTCATCAACCTGGCCTTCAAGGTCTTCAATAACCGAGAAGAGGCCTCTAAGCAGCAGCACCTCTCAGAGCTCCAGTTATTGGCTCTTGCCATTAGGCAATACCCTGGATACTTCTTGAAACTCCTCTGGACAGTCTGTGAAAAGAAAACCTCCCCTGAGACCGTGCTTCAAGTGGTGAGTATTGATGGCAATTTGCTACGCCCTTACGCTACTCCACCCTTGTGGCATTCACTTTCCAGACACTCTTTTTCACATTCATTCCTTATCATTCCTTCATGCGTTGTTCCCCTATAAGGCAAAGATATCTTCTCAAGATTGCAAGGAACCCTGACAATTCCCGCCAGCTTCCACCTCTCACTACCCATCCTGCTCCTCTCTAACCCTTCCCCTACAACCCCTCCATTCTTTCAATCCAACCTCCCTGTAGATTCCATCATGTGGGATACCTCTCTTCCTTCTGTAGCCTCTTATCATTCACCCATTTTTATTGCTTTCAGACCCCAACATTCATATCCTTCCCTTAAACAATACCCAAATCTCCACAGCAGCCTTCAGGGGTGTTTAAAGCACTCATTCTCAAACTCCTGTTGGCCAGTATTCTCAAACCTACTAATGCAACCTAAAACATTCCCATTCTTCCTATAAAAAAGCCTATGGTTCATATGGGTTAGTGCAAGACTTACGGGCCATCAATGAAATTGTTCAGCCTATCCACTTAGTAGTCCCTAATCCCTATACCCTCCTATCTGCCATTCCTTCCGGTATCTCCCACTACACAGGTTTAGATCTCAAAGATACCTTTTTTATCGTCCCCATCCATGAGCTCTCCCAACCCCTCCTTGCCTTCACCTGGACAGACCCTGATTCCTCCACCAGCCAACAACTCACCTGGACAGTTCTCCCACAAGATTTAGAGACAGTCCTCATTACTTTGGTCAGGCACTTCCAGCTGACCTCCAGCAGTTAACTTTACTGAAAAATTCCACAGTTTTTTAGTACATAGATAACCTTCTTTTATATAGCCCGTCTTCCACTGCCTCCCGGCAAGACACCATTCACTTACTCTCTTTCCTCACCAGCAAGGGGTATAGAATGTCCCCTTCCATAGCCCAGGTAACCTCTCCCTCTGTCCAATACCTTGGCATCCTCTTACAGGGATGAGGAAAACTCATTCCCCCTGACTGCATTTAGGCCACCTATTCCTTACCTCTTCCTCAAACCAAAAATGACCTCTTCTCCTTCCTGGAGGTTCTAGGGTATTTTAGAGCCTGGATTCCCAATTTCACAGCCTCAACTAAATCTCTATACACTGCTGCTGAAGGTTCCCCAACCGACCTCCTAGACCCACACCAGCTTTGGTCAAGTTCCTTCCTCTCCCTATAGTCCTTTCTGTCCCAAGCACTCTCCCTCCATCTCCCTGATCCCTGCATGCATTTTACCTCTCAGTGTCAGAACACCAAGAATGTGTAGTACTGGTCCTAACATAGAAACCTCATAATAATCACCTCTCAAAACAGAATTCATAGCCCTAGGTTGGCCCCCTTGCCTCTGAGAAGTGGCAGCCATGTCCCTCCTTTTCCTGGAGGCTCAGAAACTTACCTGCCATGACATCACATATCTACTACATACCCCTCATAACATTGCATCCCTTTTAAAACACCAACACTTATCTTTACTTTCTGCACCTTGTTTACTCCAGCTTCTAATCCTGTTTATAGAAAACCCAAACCCTCACTTTCTCCCTGGCCTGGCATATAACACCTCATCTCCATTAGCTGCCCTCCACTCGCATAACCCTTACACTTCCCAGAACTCATTCCATGATTGCTGGCCTTTAATCGCGGTAACACTACACCCTTTCCCTAACATCTCCTTCTTTCCCTTACCTAATCCTGAAGATACCTGGTTTATTGAGGGCAGTTGTTCTAAGCCCACTGCTCACTCCATTGCCAAGGCAGGCTTTGCTATGTGTCTTCTTCCCACATTATCGCCTCTACTACTCTGCCCCTACCCCCACCCCCGGCACCTCCTCACAATAGGCAGAACTCTTAGCCCTCACTAAAGCCTTACAATTTAAACAAGGCCACTCCATTAACATATACCCAGATTCGAAGTATACTTTCCACATAATCCATCATCATGCAGCCATATGGCAAGAAAGAGGATTCGTTACTACCCAAGGCTCCTCTATTATCAATATCACACTTAGAAAAACCTAAATGGGCTAGGCACCCATAGCTCAGTGGTTAGTGCGTCATCCACATGCACCAGGGCTGGTGGGTTCAAACTCGACCAGGGCCTGCTAAACAACAATGACAACAAAAACAAAAAAACAGCTGGGCACTGTGACGGCACCTACAGTCCCAGCTACCTGGGAGGCTGAGGCAAGAGAATCACTTAAGTTCAGGAGTTTGAGGTTGCTGTGAGCTGCAATGCCATTGCACTCTATTCAGGGTGAGAGGTTGAGACTCCATAACTTCTTCTCGAGTTGCCTGGCTACTCCCACACGTTCAAAGCTGAGATGACCTCTTTGATGCGTTTAAAGATCTGTGACTACAAGGCACCTTCCCAGACTTTCCCCCTGAGGAAACCAAATTTTTCTTCTTACTTCTTTTCCTTCTTGCTACCTCTCCTGTCAATCCTGGCCATTCTCCCCTCCCCATCGATCCTGACTGAATGCACAGGCCGTCTTTCTACCCGAACCTTATATATCCATGAATATGTTACCAACCTCCATTCCCACATCAACTATGCCTGATTCTTACCTCACACCCCCTTTTACGCTAGCTACACTTACATGCCAGCACGCTGTTATGATGTTACCAAAGCCTCTGAATGTTCTTATAAAGGAAAGAAGTACTGGACTGGCAAAATAGCAGGCATTGGATGCCCCGGAGGTGGAGTCAGGACTACTATCTGCTGAACATACCTCACACATGTAGGATTATCAGGTGGAGGAGGAGTTCAGAACATAGCTCGTCAGAAAGAAATAAGACAAATCATAAAAAACTCTCTTCTAGTATAACCCCTCCACCCTATAAAGGATTAAACCTTGCTGTCCTGCAAGACCTACAACAAACACTCCCTTATTTCCTGGCTTTTAAATATCTCCTCATCTGCCCTGAACTCTTCCTCTCTCCTCTCCCCCTCAGGATGCTGGATGTGCCTTTCTTATACCAACATCTTTTCAATCCCATACCTGTACCCAGCACATACAACTCTTCTATTCCAGCAGAAAATAACACAGCTCTGTTCGGCCCCATAACTACAGACTTTCCAAACCTAGTCTCCCCCAATTTAACCTGCTTCAATCTCCGCAGTACAGGTGACTCTGTCGGCTTTATAAAACCTGATCTCTGTTCCCTCAACTCAACGTTTCCCTTATCTGATTTCTCCTGTGCCCCTTTGGTAATATTTTTTCTCTGCGACCGCTCCATCTATTGGTGCCTGCATGCTCAGCACTCCAGTCTTTGCACCGGAGTTTTCCTCACCCCCCCCCCCCAAAGTCTCTTTTGTGAATGACTCCTCCCTAACTCAGGCCTTGATGCATCTCCCTATTTCCGGACAAAAAAAGAGGCATCTTTCTCCCTGTACTCCTTGGAACATGCATAGTGGCTAGACTTGGCACAGGCATTGCAGGCATTTATGAACCCAGTTTTACCACCAACATTCCCTAGAACTTAGTGAAGATATGGAAGGGGTAGCAGACTCTTTAGTCACTCTACAATCCCAAATTAATTCTTTAGCTGCAGTAGTTCTCCAAAATCACCGAGCCTTAGATTTAATTACAGCAGAAAAAGGAGGCAAATGCATTTTGGGGGAAGAAGAATGTTGTTTTCTTTGTTAACCAGCCAGGAATAATCACAAATGAAAAGAACTCCAAGAATGAATCAAACAGAGACAAATAAATCTTGAATCATCTAATCCCTGGTCCTTATTCGATTCCTGGCCTCCTTGGTTACTTCCTATTTTAGGACCACTAATTATGATCTTCCTCATTCTCAGTTTCAGATGAGTAGTCCTTTGCCTCATCTCCTGATTTATTGACCAGGCAGTCACCCGAAAAACAACCGCTCGTATCCTCACCCTACATGGATATCAACCAGTTCAAACTGAAAACCCAAGAGTGTTCCTGTAAACACCACCCCCTCACCCCTCACTTTTTTTCCTTATAGGCAGCCCATGCTGACCGTCAAAGAGACACCATGCCCAGCACTTTGCCCCCTTATAATAGCCTAACAAGATGGGGATGATAGGGCCGAATGTAGGGACCTGCCCAAATAGAACCATTCTGCCCAGGAAAGAGCATCCCACCCAGGAAGGAATGAGTGCACTCATCCCTACCCCCCAACTCTTATATTCCCACCCCCGCCTTAACCCACATGCTGACTTCTTTTTCAAACTCAGCCTGCTCGGACCCAAGTGAATAAAGGCCACATTGCCCACACAGAACCTGGACTCTGCTTCCTTTCATTCATGTCTCAGAATAACCTCTCATTTTCGGTCCTTGACCTCTCATTCTGATTCTGTCGGTCATGCTGAATAGCTACAGGTGATTTTGTTTGCAAAAAGGTAGCACTTCTAAACACAAACAAATGAAAATAAGCAAAAAGAAAATTTTATAGCCTTTAAACTAGACAGTATGTGAGAAACAAGTTTGAACAAAGGTGTCTGCCATGGTAAGGATGATGGTGGTGTGTGTGTGTGTGTGTGTGCATGTGCATGTGTGTGGTGGGGGAAGTTTGGGCTGGAAGGGAAAAGAAGAAAGTAAAAACAAGAGAAAAGAATGAGATTAGTGTTTGGGTCAGTGGTGTGGGTCAGTTGCCATTTTGAAAAGAGTAGAAAGTGGAAAAGGGAAAGGAAAGCAATGGTTATGGAGTGCCTATTGTGTGCCAGGATTTCTCTGTTTGCAGTTTCACTAAGAATGCATACAGCAACCCCTGGAGTTCTGAGTATTATTGTTCCTATTTTAAAGATGAAGACTGAAGTTCAGAGAGAGAAAAGATCACTTGTCTAAGATCACACAGCAAGTAAATTGTGTTGCTGGGATTTAAATTGAACTCTCTTTAACCTCAAAACCCACACCCTATCTTGTTAGGACCTCCCTCCCTAGAAGAAAATTAAGGAGTTATAGGTGGTTGGGCACCAGGAACACATAGCACCTTCCTTTGGTGGCAGAACTGCAGAGATCTGAGAGTGCTTGTGGATAACCAGAGAGTAGAGGTTGTGTTCTTAGTGATTAGGGAATTTGAGATAGAGGCCTGTAGCCAAAGTGGAGGGAGAACCAGGGAAAACAAACTTAGGAAGAGAAATCTTCAGTTCCATATGGCTAGAGAGTTAGAGCTGGACAAGGAAAGGCCTGGACTTGGGCCTGGACAAAAAGACCTAGAATCTCTTAAGACTTTTGTCCTTGAATGGACTGGTTTAGAGTCTTGAATTATGCTATGTATTTTAGAATTGCTGTTTGTGTCCCAGTGTCATCACATTTGTAGTAACGTTTTTTTCCTTCATTTTCTTAATGCAGCAAGCATTCATGACCGTTTGAATGTTTATAAACATTCAAACTCACCATATAAACCATGATCCAGAACATTGCTAATAACGTCACACATACCAATATGTTTGTACTTTTTGTGGTTATTTTTAATAAAAAATTGTCTTTCTTTTCAGATGGTTGTGGTTTACTTTCTCTGACAATGCCAAACTCCTAAGGGAAGGTTTAGCTTACATATCAGTCAGGATGAGCAAGGTTGTGCTGTGGTAATGGACAACTCTAGAATCTTAGACGCTTATAACAACAAAGGTTTATTACTTGCTCTCACTTCATGGCTGTGATAAGTTAGCTGAGGGCTCTGCTCCTTATCTCCTTACCTCAAAACTCAAATAGTCAGAGAAGCTATCATCCCAAACATTGCTGGTTATCATAGCAAAGGAAAAGAGAGTCCTGTAGGGCCCCATAATGGCATTTAATTATTCCAGCCTGCAAGTGGCATATTTTACTTCTTATCTGGCCACTGGCCAGAGCTCATCATATGGGCCCAACCAACTGTAATGGGCTAGGAAGTGCAATCTTACCATGTACCCACAAGGCACAGAGCTGGGATGGGAACAGTGCTCATGACTATCACAGCCACTTGCCCACTATAGTGCAACATGTGGATGTGACCTGTTTCCATCTGATAAAGTTCCGAAGAGGAAAGGTATTGCATAAGCAGGGTTGTGAAAGCCTGTCTGAGTTTTACCCATCCCTGGGTCCTTTTAGATGATACTGTTAAGGCAACTTGCCTCATTCTGCACTCATTTTCCAGGCAGAGTCCCTTTCCCCTTGGAAGTTCACCATTCTGTTGTACCTGTTTCTATCCCTCTATGTTTCACAGATTCAAAGCACAACAGACCATTTGGCCCTGGAGTCTGACTGGCATCTCACATGAGATCTCACCTTGGCTTCTTCTCCCACGCATGATTACTCAGATATCCAAGGAGCTGCTAATATTTTGCCTGGAGTGGGATATAACGTGACAGTAGTGGGAATGGTTTTTGTGCAGAATGGTGAGGGGAGGAGAGAATGGCTGGGTGAGTCATCACTGTTATTTCCGTTGCATCCCCATCGATCTAGCAAAGCTATTAAAAGAGTCACTAACTAAGATACGGGTCAAATCTAGTGCTAAAAGTCAAGTGATAACTGAAATTCACAATGCAAACCCAGGCCAGGAAATGGAGTTAAGGGAGGGGACTGGCTTTTGGCCTCACTGATGGGAATGAAGGTCTGAGCTGATAGCTCAGGAAACACATCCTTGGCCTGTGAGCACAGGACCTGTGTCAGGCAACTGGCCCCAGGATGCTTCCTCAAACCTCTGAGTGTGGCTTGGAGAAAAGAGAGGGGGCTTTGACATGGTTTATACAAGCAAAGCATTCACCAAACTGCCAGGTATGGGGGTGGGCTGCAGAGGTGAGTGAAATAGATAATGTCCCTAGTGTCACAGAATTTAGAATCAGTCCAGTGGGGGTAGAGAATGTTAAACAAATAATACAGGGCATGAAGAGTGAAGGATGAGTACTAGGTAACAAGAATGGCACCTAAGCTAGACTTGAAGCATCAATGTTGGCATCCTAGAGGAATAATCTGTTATTTAAACAGAGAATTGAAGCAGATGGTAGCCAGGTGGGAAGGAAGGAAGTTGCAGAGAGTTACGAGGTAGAGGGAAGTGGGAAGCCACCTAAAGCTGCAGCCAGGGACTGGATCATGAAGAACCATGTAAACTGTTTAAAGGGGGTTGGAAATTATCTTGAGGACAGCAGGGAGCCATGGAATGGTTTGTCTTTTAGATCAGATTTGCCTTTCAGAAACATCGCTGTGGGAAACAGTATAGAAGGTGGGTTGGGAAGTGATGACTTTTAGAGGCTGGGAGTCCAGGTGAGAGGTGATGGTGAGCTGGTTAAGATAGTTGTGATGGAGATGGAAAGAAATGGATGGATCTGAGGCATATTTAGAAGGTAGAATAAGCAGGCGTGGACAGTGAAGGGAAGTCAGGAGTCAGGGATGATGCCAAGCTACTGGCCGGGACCCACTGGATAGCAGTGATAGTTAAGAGCAATGGCTCTGAAGTTAGACTGGATTTTGAATCCCAGATCTGCCACTGATTAACTGTGTGACCTTGGATAATTTCCTTAACCTCTCTCTGCCTCAGTTTCCTTACCTACAATGAGGGTATTAATACTACCTTCCTTGCAACTGATTAAGTGAAATAATACATATAGAATGCTTTCAACTATGTCTGGAGCATAGAAAGCGTTCAGTAAATGTTGGCCATCATAAGCAACAAGAAAGAGGAACAGGGTTTATGGAAAGGACAGTGAGTTCAGTTCTGAGCATGCCAAATTTAGGTTATCTGTGGGACACTCAAGTGGAAATTTGCTATGTGCATCTGAATCTCAGGAGATAGCTGTCTAGAAATATAAATTTGAGAGTCATCAGTTTATAGATACTAATTAAAACCATGAGAAGTTATGCAGGAAAAATTTGTAGAGTGAGAAGAAAAGTAGGCCTAGGAGCAAGCCCTGAGAACTCTCAACATTTGTGGACAGAGGTAAAAAAACAAACAAACAGGGAGCAACCATAGTGGCAGGAGAAAAATTGGGAGAGCCCACAGCATCACAGAAGTCAAGATGAGAGTGTTTCAAGATGGAGGCAGTGGCCAGTGGCGGCAGTGCTTCAGACAGCAGATATAAGAGAAGATCTGAAAAACAACAATGGGATTTAGCTCTGAGGAAAGAGTTACTGACAATAGTTTTAGTAGAGTAGTAGAACTGAATGTCAGACTGCATTGGGTTGAAGAGTGGGAGTGAGGAAATGGAGATGGCAAACACAGCTCTTTCAAGAAGTTTTAATCTGTGAAAAGAAAGTGAGAGCAGATGATTGAGTGTTATGGGGCTAAAAGAGGGCATGCTTCGATGCTGATGGGGAGGAGGTTGACAGCAGAGAGGGAGAGATGGGAGATACAGGTGAAAGAGGGGATAATTGAGGTGTGAGGTTCCTGAGATGGTGGGGAAAGTGGAACACAGGGCACAGGCACAGGCGCAGGTGGGGAGGTCTGTCTCAGGCAGGAGGAGTCATAGGAGGGAGGCAGAAGGTATGGTTGAGGTGAGTGAACTTGCAGCTTTGGTTATGGGAAACTACTGCCTGATGGCTTCTCTTTCTATCTGAAATCAGGTGAGGGAGATGTGACAAGGCTAGAAGTTTATGGGTGATAGAGGAGCCCAAAGGGCCACTGGAGGAATGGAGAAGAGAGACCAGCAGGGGAATTGCCCAGCTATACTGACCTCCCAGTGGATTCATAGCAGTTCCCAACTGCATGACTGGGGTATTTTCAGTAAGCAGCACTTAAAGGTCCTGGTGTGGGAGCAGAAAGGGTAGACATATGGATTGATTTAAGCCTTGGGGATTTGCAAAAAGGATGAAGGATGGATAATGGGGGAAGAGAGGTAAGGATATTGGCAAGTGAGTAGTTCAAAAGCTTGATTCCTAAATCCCCTGTTCTCTGACTCAGAAGCTCCTGCTCCTGCCAATAATTCTTCTCTATTCCCCCACTCTACTTTATAGCTTCTGCTCACTCAAGTCTCTTGTGCTTGCCTCATGGCCTCTGCCACTTGTGATTGTCTGTGTGTCTGTGAGCCTGCTTCTTCTGAGGATCCTCTTCATGTCTCATGTTTAGACTCCACAGGAGAGACTATCAGTGATTCCACAGGTTGCTGTCTCCCATGTTTGACGTTTAGTTCATGCCATCCCCTAGACAGCTGGCTAACCTATTAGTTTTTTTGCCCTGAGTCAGGGACCTGGGTCTGGTCTAGCCTGCTGTACTCAGTGTCAACATTCTTCGGAAGGTATTGTGGATAAGACCAGCAAAATGGTTAAGAGTTTGGGCTTTGGTGCCTATGCTTGAATTCAAGCTGTCCTACTGACTGAGTTACCTTGGGAAATTTACTGCACATCTCTGATTCTCAGTTTCCTCATTTCTCAACTGAGTTCAGTAAAAGTGCCTGCCTCATAAGGTCTTTGTGAGAATGAAATAATACATGAAAAGCACTTTGCACAGTATGTGGTACATAGTTATTTCCATGTAAACATTACTTATCACTATGATTATTATTACTATGATTATTTTACTATGAAGGCAAGCACTGAGGGCCTAGTAGGATTTGGACAAGACATTAGGGGAGACAGGATCTAAACTCCACCACTATTGAATGAACACAGTCTTCTTTCCTTCACATTAGTTCTTTATCATTTTCTGATTTTCTGACCTTTCCCCAGGGAATGTTTGTCACCCTGTGGGTTTCAAAGGCCCAAAGCCTTTGGACTAATGAGTCTGAAATGGGCTGGGACTGAGTTGCTGGGTCTGCTCATTGTCAGCTAGGGAGGGATCCTGGCAGCCTGGCCTCTCCAGCTCAGTCCTTGGTTTCTGTGAGTCATGTTCCTCTTATGCTAAGCCCAGCTCAGATTTGGAAAGGGGTTAGGGAGGAGGGGATGGGTGGGGGGAGGAAAGAGAGAGGAAAGCAGTAACTGGGCCTCTTTCTGGGCCTCTTTCTTGGTTAGCTCCAGTTAAAGGAGAGCCCTTAGAGTCCTAGTGAGAAATTGAGGCCCCGATGTGAACAGACTGCAATGGAAGGGACCCTTCATCTGGTTGGTGAAGCTCAAGATGCTTAATGTGTGAGCAGCACCTCCCCTGGCATCCTGTCAGCCAGGACATCTTTCCATTTCTCTCTCCTGTACAGCTTGATTCATACGAATAAAGATTTTTCTCGAAGAAAAGAATGTAAATTGCTGATGTAGGGGAATGGGAATGGGTTCAAGAGACTGGATGGATTCATTGCTCAGAGACTGAGTTCTTGAAAATGACCTGCTTTACTGGTTACTTGTGTCTGAGCTAATATTTTCCTAAGGTGGTGGTCAGGTCACTGGTAGCACATGACACAATTTCAGGTGGTATATGGGCGAACATTTTAAAACTTCAATAATTATGAATTTATTTTAATGTGCTTTAGAAGAAAATGTAATTAGCATAATTAGTATATGGTACAGTCATGAAGGTAGTGTACAGATAACTGAGGTTTGGGAAACACTGTTCTTAATTAAATGATGCTACCTTTTCTGCTGCCTCTTCTGCCCGAACTCCCAGACTCTGGGCTTCTGCATTGGTCAACTGTCTTCTGGACAGGTCAAAATCAAAAGCCTCATCTCCCTTTATTCCTTGACTTCCACATATATGTCAGGGGTTTTCATGTCCACTCTTGCTTTCTCTCCTTCTCTCTCTTTCCTTCCCGGCCTAGTGGTTGATGGTATTCCTGACTCCTCTTTCTCCTTTTTTCACACTCAATTATTGATGAAGTCCTGTTAATCTGTTAATTTTTCCTTCAGAATATCTTTTGTACTGTGCTCTTCCAACTGTCATCACCCGTTTGAGTGCCACAGCCTCAGTCTGCACTTCACCATCCCATTAATATTCCTCAAGCACAACTTTCCCTATGACTTTTTCCTGAACTGGGTTTTCTTTTTTTTGAGACAGAGTCTCACTCTGTCATCCTGGGTATAGTGCCGTGGTGTCATACATAGCTCACAGCATAGCTCATACATAGCTCAAACTCTTGGGCTCAAGAGATCCTCTTGCCTCAGCATCCTGGGTAGCTGGGACTACAGGCACCTGTCTAGTTTTTCTATTTTTAGTAGAGACAGGGTCTCACTCTTGCTCAGGCTGGTCTCAAACTCTTAAGCTCAAGCATTCCACCTGCCTCAGTCTGAGTGACCAATTCTTGGTCCTTGGAATATGGGTTCAGCCTAAGATTTGCCCATAACTCCTGTTTCCTTTCTAGGACCCATCTAGGTCTTTCCTGTTCCTCAGATACACTCTGCTTATTTCTAGCTCTAACTCCTTTTTATATACCTTGACTAAAATATCTTTCTCAGTCCTTCCCATTGGATTACTTATTTTTCATATATTGCTATTTGTGTTTGCTTTATGTCTCCCTAAATAGACTCAGCTTGCTGAGGTAAATGGGTGTGCTTTCCCATACCCCCTGGGTAAAGGGCTCAACTACAACTAGAACTTTACCTTAGAAATGCATAACCTCCTCTCCTTTCCCCTCCTCTCCTCTCCCTTTCCCTCCCTTCCCCTCCCCTGTCCCATCCCCTCTCCTCCTCTCCGCTCCTCCTCTCTCTTTTTGACAGTCTCACTCTGTCACCCTGGAGTCAAGCGATCCTTTTGCCTCAGCTTCCCAAGTAGCTGGGACTACAGAGACAGGGTCTCATGCTTGCTCAGGCTGATCTTGAACTTCTGAGCTCAAGCAATCTGCATGTTGGCCTCCCAGAGTGCTAGGATTACTTACAGGCATGAGCTACCTTGCACGGTCTCTCCCTTCCTCCTTTCCTTCCTTTCTTCTTTTTCTTTCTTTGTTTCTCTTTCTTGTTTGAAATAGCATCTCACTCGGTTGCTGAAACTATAGTTCAGTGGCGTCATCATAGCTTACTGTTACCTCAAACTTCTAGGCTCAAGCCATTCTATTGCTCAAACTTCCTGAGTAGTTGGGATTATAGGCACACACCACCCCACGTGGCTAAATTTTCTTTTCTTTTCTTTTCTTTTTTTTTTTTTTTTTTAGTGATGGGGGTCTTGCTGGGTTGGTCAGGCTGGTCTTGAACTCCTGGCCTCAAGTGATCCTCCTGCCTCAGCCTCCCAAAGTGCTAGGATTACAGGTGTAAGCCACTGCACCCAGCCTGGATCTTTGGTTTTCATGTTTTCTGAAGTGGTTTTAAAAGTGAATTTGCACCCAAAGAAAAAAATCCCAAAGAGGAAGTTTCTAAAAGCAATCCAAACAGTCAATAATAGAGATTTGACTAAACAGACTATGCTAACAGAGTTTTAGCATATTAGGCTATAGTACAGCCACTAAATGTGGCTACTCCATGAACTCTGTTGGTATGAAAAAAGATATGTATGGAATAGTGTTAAATGGAAAAAAAAAAAACACAACAAAATAAGAGGTACGCACTGACTGTGTAAATGTACATGTGTGCTCTGACAAAGACCAGAAGGCAATTGGCCAGTTTGCAATCAAAGAAGCATTAGGCAACCAAGGTGTATTTATTAAAATTGAATGCCAACTGAGAGGCAGTTAGGGATCATCAACTGGAGGGTCTAGTACAGCTGAAGTTTAAGAGGTGGGAGATGGGGCATCTCTTCCTTCACCATGAAGATGGAAAGGTTAAAATAGAGCTTGAACTTCAGTTTAAGTTTTTTCTCTAGTGGGCTATATTCAGAGTGTAGAGAGAGAGAGAGACTTGGCCTCTGTGGGCCCACCTCACTCTTCCTCACTGCCAAGAAGCCCCCTTTCTTCTCTCTTACAGCTGACAAAGCATTCTGGTAGAAGACTCCACTCCCATTCCAGAACAGTGTGTGTTACTGTGTGGAGACCCAGTGTGAGTTCCTTCCTGGGGTTTCTTGGCACGGGCTGTGCTCCTCCACTCCCCACCCCTGTTCATCATCTAAGGTTTATATGGTAAATATCTGGATAGAGTGAAAAGAAAAGCCAGACCTCTGACTTGGGGCAGGTTCACTGGAGGCTGAGCCAAGGGTGTGTTGTTGATACAGAAGATAGTTTCTCCCGAGAGTTTACTGAAGAGGGTCATTTTTGCTGTTTCAGGTTTTCCAGCTTTATTCAAGAGAATGAAGATAGGAGGAAGCAGGATAGGTGTGTATATTGGCTAGCAGGGAAGAAAAACCTTGTATTTCTCTTCTGCTGACCAGTTGCTACCCAACAAAACCTGCCGTTTATTGAGCATTTGCTCTGTGTTGTGTGCTTTACACGTGGCATCGCATTTAACCCTCACAACAGCTTAACCAAGTATTATTCCACCCACCTTATTTTATAGTTGTTGAAACAGGTTCAGAAAGAACTTATCCAATCACCAGGGAATAGTGGAGTCAGGATTCACTAATAAAGATGTATTGAGCCACCTACTCCATGACAAGCCTCATGCTGGGTATTGGATGTCCAGCTGTGAACAAGATCAAGTCACTGCTTTCAACAACTTACAGTCATGGGTGTGTGTGTGTGTGTGTGTGTGTGTGTGTGTGTGTGACCAATAATTAAGCAGGCAGTGATAGAATAAGGTGGTGCTGCTCTGATGAGCTACAAAATCGTGCTATGAAAGCACAGAGAAAGGGCACCTGGCTGGACACAGTGGCTCACGCCTGTAATCCAGCACTTGGGAGGCCGAGGTGGATGGATTTCCTGAGCTCACAGGTTCGAGACCAGAGCCAGAGCAAGAGCAAGACCATCTCTCTAAAAATAGCCAGGTGTTGTGGTGGGCACCTGGAGTTCTAGCTAGTTGGGAGGCTGAGGCAAGAGAATCACTTAAACCCAAGAGTTTGAGGTTGGTGTGAGCTGTGATGGCACAGCACTCTACCAAGGGTGACAAAGTGAGATTCTGTCTCAAAAAAAAGAAAAGAAAGTAAGAAAGAAAGAAAGGGCACCCATCACAGAAGTAGAAGGTGGGGAGTCAGCATTGGCAAAGGCTGATGATTAGGGACAATGAGCTTTTTTTCATATGTTTGTTAGCCACTTGTCTGTCTTCCTCAGAGAAGGTTTTGTTCATGTCTCCTGCCCAGTGATAGATGGGATTATTACATCTTTTTTGTTGATTAATTTGAGTTCTCTAGTTATCAAGCCTTTGTCAGATTCATAATGTGCAAATATATTTTCCAATTCTGAAGGTTGTCTATTTGCTTTGATTGATGTGTCCTTAGGTGTGCAGAAACTTTTCAGTTTAATTAAGTCCCATTGGTTAATTTTTGTTGTTGCAGTGGCCACAGAAATCATCTTCATAAAATCTTTCCCCAGGCCTACATCTTCAATAGTTTTTCCCACACATTCATCTAAGATTTTAATTGTTTCCTGCCTTAGATTTAAACCTTTTATCCATTTTGAAGCAATTTTTGTAAGTGGTGAAAGGTGAGGGTCAAGTTTCAGTCTTTTATGTGTGGTTATCCTGTTCTCCCAGCACCATTTATTGAATAGGGATTCCTTTCCCCAGGGTATGCTTTGTTGGGTTTATCAAAGGTCAGATGGCTATAAGAGACTGGCTTCATCTCTTGGTTTTCTATTTGGTTCCAAATGTCAATGTCTCTATTTTTGTGCCAATGCCATACTTTTTTGACTGCTGTGGACTTGTAATATAGCCTAAATTCTGGTAGGGTGATGCCTCTGGCATTGTTTTTATTACTAAGAATTACCTTAGCTATGCAGGCCTTTTTCTGGTTCCATATGAAACAAAGAACTATTTTTTTTTCCTAAATCTTCTAAGTATGATGTTAGTATTTTAATGGAGATTGCATTGAATCTGTAGATTGCTTTGGGAGGTATAGACATTTTAACAATGTTGATTATTCCCAGCCAGGAACATACTCTTCCATGTGTTAAAAATTCTGCTATTTCTTTTCTTAGGGTTTCATAATTCTCTTTGTAGATGTCCTTCACCTTTTTTGTTAGGTATATTCCTAGGTATTTTACTTTCTTTGAAACCACTGTAATGGGAATTGTGTCTCTGGTTAGTTTCTCAACTTGGCTGTTATCGGTATAAAAGCTACTGATTTGTGGACATTGATTTTGTACCCTGAGATGTTTCCTTCCTTCCTTCCTTCCTTCCTTCCTTCCTTCCTTCCTTCCTTCCTTCCTTCCTTCCTTCCTCCCTCCCTCCCCTTCTCTTCCCTTCCCTCTCTCCCTCCCTCCCTTCTCTCTCTCTTTTTCTTTCTTCCTTTCTTTTCTTTCCTGACAGACTCTTAAGCTGTAGACCTCAGTAGAGTGCCATGGCATCACAGCTCAGAGCAACCTCAAACTCTTGGGCTTAAGTGATTCTCTTGCCTCAGCCTCCCAAGTAGCTGAGACTACAGGTGCCCTCCACAATGCCTGGCTATTTTTGTTGTTGCACTTGTCGTTGTTGTTTAGCTGGCTTGGGCCGTGTTCAAACTCTCCAGCCTCGGTGGCTGCAGGTTCGAACCCACTGAGCTATGGGCACCGCCCTCTTTTCCTTTCTTTTTTTTTTTTTTTTTTTTTTTTTTTTGAGACAATGTCTCACTTTGTCATCCTCAGTAGACTGCCATGGCATCATATCTCACAGCAATCTCAAACTCTTGGGCTCAAGCAATCCAGAGTAGCTGGGACTAAGGCATAACATCTGGCTATTTTTAGAGAAGGGGTCTTGCTCTTGCTCAGGCTGGTCTCAAACTCATGAGCTCAAGCAATCAATCTGCCTCAGTGTCTCAGAATGCTAGGATTACAGGTGTGAGCCACTGCACCCAGCTGTTACTGTATTTCTTGATCACTTCCAGGAGTCTTGTGGTTAAGTCCCCGGGGTTCTCTATGTGTAAGATGATATCATTGATAAAGAGTGAAAGTTTGACCTTCTCTCACCCCATTTGGATGCCCTTGATATCCTTCCTTTGCCTGATTGCATTGGCTAGAACTTCCATCCTTATGTTGAATAGTAGCGGTGAAAGAGGACAACCTTGTCTGGTTCCAGTTCTAAGTGGAAAAGCTTTCAGTTTTACTCCGTACAGTATAACATTAGCTGGGTTTGTCATAGATGGCTTCAATCAGTTTAAGAAATGTGCCACCTATGCCTATATTCTTAAGTATTCTTGTTAGAATAGAATGCTGAATTTTATCAAATGCTTTTTTTGTATCTATTGAGAGGATCATATGTTTTTGTTTCTATTGATAAGGTGAATTACATTTATGGATTTGCATATGTTAAACTTACCTTGCATTCCCAGTATGAAGCCTACTTGATGTGGTGTATAATTTTTTCAATGCATAGCTATAATCTATTGGTTAAGACTTTGTTGAGTACTTTTGTATCTATATTCATTAGTGAAATTGGTCTGTAGTTCTTCTTTTTAGTTGGGTCTTTTCCTGGTTTTGGTATCAAGGTGATGTTTGCTTCATAGAATGTGTTGGGAAAGATTGCTTCATTCTCAGTGTTTTGGAATAGGTTCTGCAATATAGGTAATAAGCTCTTCTTTGAAGGTTTGATAGAACTGTGGTGTGATGCTGTCTGGTCCATGACTTCTTTGTTGGAAGATTTTTTATTGTTTCTTTGATTTCAGTGTTTGATTTTGGTCTGTTCAAAGGATCTATTTCTTCTTGTTTAAGTGTAGGGAGAGGGTGTGATTTCAGGTATTGGTCCACTTCCTCCACATTGACAACATTCTTGTAGTAGTTGGAGATAATCTCTTGTATCTCTCTGCTATCTGTTGTTTTCTCACCTTTTTCATTTCTGTTTGAGGTTATTAGAGATCTTATTTTTCTGTTTCTAGTTAATCTGGCCAATGGTTTATCGATTTTGTGTATTTTTTTCAAAGAATCAACTCTCTGTTTCATTAATTTTCCAAATGATTCTTTTGTTTTAAATTTCATTTATTTCTGATTTACTTTTGGTTATTTCTTTTGTTCTGCTAGGTTTTTTTATTGGATTGTTTTTCCTTTTCCATTTCCTTTGATTCATTAGTTTATTGATGTGCTCCCTTGCTGTTTTTTTGGATGTAGGCTTCTAATGTGATAAATTTCCCTCTTAAGACTGCTTTTGCACACGGTGCCTGTGGCTCAGTGAGTAGGATGCTGGCTATACCGAGGGTGGTGGATTCAAACCTAGCCCCAGCCAAAGTGCAACAACAACAGCAAAAAGTAAATAAATGAGTCTTAAAAAAAAAAAAAAAAAAAAAAAAAGACTGCTTTTGCAGTACACCACAAGTTTTGGTAACTTGTAGCTTTATTGTTGTTATATTTGAGGAATTTAACAGTTTCCTCCTTTATCCCTTCCTTGACCCAACTGTCATTCCACATAAGGTTGTTTAATTTCCATGTCTTTGTGTGGGGCCGAAAAGTTTTGTTGGAATTGAGTTCCACCTTTATTGTCTTATGGTATGAGACGATACAAGGTATAATTTCAATTATTTTAATTTTGTTGAGGGAGGTTCTATTTTTTTTTTTTTTTTTTTTTTTTTTAGACTTAGTGTCACTCTTTTGCCCTGGGTAGAATGTAATGGCATTATAACTCACACCAACCTCAAAGTCCTGGGCTTAATTTATCCTTTTGCCTCAGCTTTCCTAGTAGCTGGGACTATAGGCTCTGCTGCAATGCCTAGTGAGTTTTTCTATTTTTAGTAGAAATGGAGTCTTGCTCTTGCTTAGGCAGTCTCAAACTTCTGGGCTCAAGCCATCCATCCACCTCTGCCTCCTAGAATTACAGACAGGAGCACCATTCCCAGGATTGTCTAGGATTCTTTTTTTTTTTTGGGGGGGGGGAGACAGAGTCTCACTATGCTGCCCTTGGTAGAGTGCCGTGGCATCACAGTTCACTGCAATGTCAAACTCTTGGGCTTAAGGAATTTTCTTGCCTCAGTCTTCCAAGTAGCTGGGACAATAGGCGCCCGTCACAACACCTAGCTATGTTTTTGTTTTTGTAGTTGTCATTGTTGTTTGGCAGGCCCAGGTTGGGTTTGAACCCACCAGCCCCGGTGTATGTGGCTGGTGCTCTAGCCACTGAGCTATAGCCACAGAGTTATTGTCTAGGATTCTTAATCAAGAAACCACAACATGTGATGTGTAATTATGACTTTGAAGGGTGTCACATGTAATTTATTACTAGTTCTGTGTCTAAGCAATGCTTCACTTGATAGATATGTATTGAATTCATGAGCTTATAAATAAATTAAATGAGTGAATAAATGAATGAGTGCATGAGTGAATAACTATATGATAGAATGGAAACCTCAAATTTGATAAATTAATTTTCTTTTTTAAAAAAGGGTAGAACTAAGTTTATAACTCTAAAGAAGATGTTTTCATCACTTTGTCCATGAGTATAGATTTAGGAGTCAGAAAATAAGGTCGGATTCAAAGCAAATAGCTCTCAGAATATTATACATATAAATATGCCCAATGAAGAAAGTCCTGTAATAGTCATGCTGTCATAGAGGGGAAAAAGACTTCAATGGCATTTGACTTTAGTGAAATCCAGTACTTAAATAGAAGAATATAAATGAGGTATGAAAGTTTATATTCTAGTACTGAATTTTCTATCAGTTAATGATTTTATGACTGATAATCTAAAAGAAATAGTAAAGTATATAAAGATAAGTATTTACTGCAGCTTTGGCATCAGAGATCATAGTGGAAGGATAGATGTCAAATCCAATTGGAGTAAACTGTGAATGAGAGGGACTGAATGAAAAGTGGTGACTAAAGTTTTACCCACATTTTTCCTCAACCAATCCACTGATGCTACTCCTTCTGTGTTCCACAGTAGAGAGAGTCAAAATGAATAGAAATAGTTTGCATAAACTTCATAGAAAAGGAAAAATATGGGGCGGCGCCTGTGGCTCAAAGGAGTAGGGCACTGGCCCTGTATGTTGGAGGTGGTGGATTCAAACCCAGCCTCAGCCAAAAAAAAAAAAAAAAAAAAAAAAGGAAAAATATGAAACTAATAGCACAGAATAGATTATAATTATAAAATTGAAAAAAAAGACAATCCAAATCCATGTTGAATAGATACTCCCATTTCCTTTATTCTAGGTTGAACCTCTCCCAGGGGCAATTTTTCTTCCAGACAAAGTGGAATTTGAGCTGATTCAAGTTCTACTTATGGCAAGGAATACTGTAATATCTTTTACTGTTAACTTGGTTATGACTAAAAAGCCCCAGGAGTTCATTTCTGGGTAATGCAACATATCCTACAAAGTCATCTTTAATCTCAGCTTGTGTATTTTTTTCCCTCTTCAGTCATCTTGTCATATGTGTGAGTGGAGGGGATGGACATCAGTATGGCAAGAGTGAGCCTGCTGAAAATTTGAGCAAAGTGTTTGGATTTTTGTCAGGTATCGTTTCTAACGATTTAACTTCATGATGACATGCTATTTGGCATGTGTGTCTCCTGACCAACTTAACCTGACACCCTTGTCACTGCATCATTAGCCAGTACATGCTGGCTCTTTAGAATCCAATAGCAAACCAGAACAGAGGCTTTTTCTAAAAAAAAAAAAAAAAAAAAAATTCAAAAAGCAAAGCTTTTTTTGTACCCCCAAAGGTGGTTATCTCCCATCAGCAAATGACCACTCAGATCTATTTTTTAATGTAAGCCAGTTAATACCTTGCAATCTCTTTTGAAGGATTGGCTGCAACATGTTCATATTAGTTCACACTATTATGAAAAGATGGTAAGAGATAACAAATGATGATCAAGGGTGTGAAGCAAGGGGAAACTCAGAATACTGTTTAAAGGAATTTAGAATGGTGCACGATTGAGGAATTAAAAATAAAATTTTCAAGAAAAATAGAACTACCATATAATTCAGCAATTCCTCTTCTAGATATGTACCCAAAAGAGATAAAATCATCACCTTCTAAAGGTACCCTCACACCCATGTTTGTTGTAGCATTATTCATAATAGCCAACATATGAAAACAACTTGACT
Organism: Loris lydekkerianus; assembly: GCA_963574355.1. Classification (NCBI taxonomy): domain Eukaryota; kingdom Metazoa; phylum Chordata; class Mammalia; order Primates; family Lorisidae; genus Loris; species Loris lydekkerianus. The sequence continues at coordinate 1,504 of CAUYPK010093747.1, read as the reverse complement.
ATCTGTTGACAGACAACTGGATAAATAAAATTTGGGGTGTGTACACACATACACACACACTTACAAAATAATACTATTCAGCCTTAAAAACAAAGGCGAGCTCAACATTTTCCAAAAGATGAGTAAACCAGGAACCTGGAAAAACATTATCCTAAGTGAAATAAGAAAGAAAAAGTTTTCTTATATTTATTAGAAAAAAAGAATAAATCAAGGTCAACGTACAGAGATAGAGAGTAAAACAGTAGTCACCAGGAGTGATGTTAGTGAGGAAAGAAAATGAAAGGAAAGAAATCAAAAATCAAAGGAAAGAAAATAAAAAGATTTAGGCCAAAACAAACAAACATAGAGATCTATACTTAATAAACTTGTAGTATATTTGGGACTCTTGTTAAATATATAGATTTTTCACTGTTCTGAACAAAAACTATCTATGTGAAATGATAATTTACTTCATTACTACGTATATATATATATATATATATGTATATATATATATATATACATATATATATGTATATATATGTATATATATATATGTATATATATATATATATGTATATACATATATATATATATATCATAACATCATGTTTGAAAACTCAAATACATACAGTAAAGCATATATAGATAAGTATACTTTAAACATGAAGAAACATATAGGGTAAGTATATAAGCATGGGGAATATATACTAAGAAAAATAACCAAAAGGGAGTTGGTGTGATTAGAGAAAGTAGACTTTAGCATGACAAGAAATATACCATTTTACAATGATAAAAGGATAAAATTCAGTAAACTATCTCAAATTTCTATACATATGATGATATAGTTCAAACTATACAAAGAAAAAGATGCTAAAAATAAAAAGAGAAATAGACAAAGCCCCATTCTTTTCAGTGCTTTTAATGTTTCTCTTTTGGAAATTATAAACCAGAAGGTCAAAAGCTAGTAAACACGTAAAGGATTTGAACAATATGGTAATCTAAATAGCCCAATTGACAAAATTAGAACTTCACATAAGAAATGATAATGTTATTTTTCTCCCCGCCCCTATTTTTTGCTAATATGATGAATTATATTTTTTATCAGCAAAAAATAAACAAGCTTTAGAAGATACATGTTATTTTCATGCACATAGGTTATTTCCCTAAATTGATCATATTTAGGGCCATAAGACAGGTCTCAATATTTTTTTCCTCTTAAAAATTGAAATTATATAGTGAATATTTTCTGGTCACTGAAGAATTAGATTTCAATCACAGATATGCAACATAAAATTGCCAAATATTTGGAAATTAAATAACATATTTTTTAGATAAAGAGAAGATAAAAATATGAAAAGGAAAATTAGAAAATATTTTGGGTTCCATCCATGTAAACATGAAAGAGGTAAAGTCTCCATCTTTCTTTAAGGCTGCATAATATTCCATGGTGTACATATACCACAATTTATTAATCCATTTGTGGATCGATGGGCACTTGGGCTTTTTCCATGACTTAGCAATT